>CM060591.1:1332958-1340458 GCA_030578255.1 Tiaroga cobitis | reverse complement strand
TGCTTTGATAAATATTAATCACGACATAAAGTCAAATTTGAGATAAAGACTTAACGTTACATGATTAAAGCATGTTTTTTTTCTTCTTCTATACATTTGTGCTAATTTCACAAATCATTATTTACATGATACTACAAGGTACTTATGTTAAATAATCAGGGGATTTTTACTAATCTCTCTCGCTGATGTTTAATTAACGCCTGATTATCATATCTTGAGTTTTACACACGTTCATTAACACCGGCAGTGACTCGTTCGATGACATTGACCTCACGCGCAGTAAAGCGCTACTGTTGTTTAAAACACTTACAAGAGTTTATATACACAGGCATAACAATTATATTCTCATTTTCATTCGAAACAAACAAGATAAATAATAATATCACGTCTAACCTTGTGTTTGACACCCGAGGCACCGAAGAACAGATGACGCTGAGTGCTTCCGGGTCACCGCGCGTGCTGATGGGTATGACGTCACCTGTAGTCACATTTACTGCCGGTGTTATGACGAATCGGGTCCTCCCTCGAAATTGGGTCTCCATCAACTTTGAGCATACAAATAAGTTCATACGAACGATATTACTTTAAAATAGGCCATATAATATATCATTTTCGGTTTTGTGAAATAGCAAGACCTTTCTTTTAATTGTGTGTGTGTGTGTGTGTTTGTTTGTTTAAATAGCGCTTCGGTGATTTTATGCCTATATATATATATATATATATATATATATGTATAATATAATATTAAATATAATAATATTTAACAATACTATAATATAAAAAAAAAACCTCTGAGGAATTATGATATTTGGACAGCAGAGGGAGACAGTCTGTTTATACCACAGACTGTAAAGGTTTATACAGTTTCATGTACAAAAATGATGTGAAAATGATTATGCCGTTATATATGGCGGCAATATAAAAATTAATAACAGAAATGTAATCGATCATTCAAATAAATAAAAAAATCATTAAGGAATCTCTGTTCATGTGAAGACTAAATACTGACTTTAAATGTATATAAATACAAAGCCGTACATGCCACTACAAGTAACCACTAATATACTGTACAAAGGGATGGTGAAAAAATAAACCATAAGGACATTGAAATACAATGAATATGTAAATATGACAAATAATAACAGGCATGTAATACCTGTGTGGTAATAAATATTTCCAAATAAAATCATAACCTGAGTATTCTGTTCTAGTGAACTCAAATCTCTAGTTGATTTTTTATTTTAATTTATAGCATATATGTATATACACATACATACATAGGCCTACACACATACACACAAATCTAATTCCACATGCTACTATCTATTTATTTATTTTTCCACATCTATTTAAACAACTGTACACTGAAATTGTAAATGTCATTGAAATTTATATTGTAATCCATTGCTTCAGCAATCCTGTACATACAGTTTGATCTATTATTACAAAAGAGCCACGACAAAGAGAGTCTGTATGTACATTCAAAACTTTATTTATGGAATACAGTGTAGAAAGCGCAGTTGTTTTCCAGTCAAAGCAAATGATACACAGAAAAACGCCACTGAAAAAAACTCATCGCCATCCGTAGATCATTCAGCATCTCTGAACCACAGCAAACCCACACTGATAATTACCCATGATGCATCACTGATCTGCGAACAGCAGTGCGAACAACGCGTGACGTCATCACTGAGACGATTCTGTAAACGATTATGACATTCATCAGACGGGTTGATTATGGATTATGCAACTTTGATCAACTGTAAATGCTGGATGCCATATAATAATATCCATCAGTTTATACTGGTAATCTGATCATAACCAGTCACACATTCGGTCATGAGACGCTTTCTCCAACAAGAGGTGCGAGTGACGTGTACAGATGCATCAGAACACACTCCAACGAATCATATTTCACCCCAAAATCAAAAGAACAAAATATGCAATAACATTTTGCACGATGCCTATACATATTTTTTGAATTGTCATATTATTTGCATGTCAATTAAGCACAAATTCTCCTTGTAATGCAGGACAAGACTAAACAAAACCCAATAAATTAGCATTAAATCAATTCAGTTCTGTACAGATGTTATCATAAATACTATTTAAAGAGGCTATATGTACAGAATGACTCTTTCGGCATCATCATAAGCTTTTATTTCATGTGCTATTAAACGGAAGAGAGGCTCGCGGGAACGTAACGGTCACATCCTTTGATTTTCCCGGGAAAAACGTCCCGAGTCCTTTACATAAACATCAGTCTACAGGCTTTCACAGACAACCTAGGGAACCGGGGAAGGTCTTGTTTTTTAAGTTTCGTTACAAACTGTTCACACATTAGCAATAAAAAAGCGATAAATACATGCAAATTCGTACATATTGCTCCTTTAAATACTATTTAATCATTTTGTTGCATTACAGTAATAACAATTTGGGGTGAAATTAAATAAAATGTTGCAATGCAAAATAATTTTCTTTTGATTTTGCAGTGAGAAGAAGGTGTTTCTCTGTCAGTGTGTGTGTGTGTGTGTGAGAGGGAGAGGGAGAGGGAGAGAGAGAGAGAGAGGGAGAGGGAGAGGGAGAGAGAGAGAGAGAGAGGGAGAGGGAGAAGGAGAGAGAGAGAGAGAGAGAGAGAGAGGGAGAGGGAGAGCGAGAGAGAGAGAGAGAGAGGAGAGGGAGAGAGAGAGAGAGAGGGAGAGAGAGAGAGAGAGAGAGGGAGAGGGAGAGGGAGAGGGAGAGAGAGAGAGAGAGAGAGAGAGGGAGAGGGAGAGGGAGAGAGAGAGGGAGAGGGAGAGGGAGAGGGAGAGGGAGAGAGAGAGAGAGAGAGAGAGAGAGGGAGAGGGAGAGGGAGAGGGAGAGAGAGAGAGGGAGAGAGAGGGAGAGAGAGAGAGGGAGAGAGGGAGAGAGAGGCAGAGAGAGGGAGAGAGAGAGGCAGAGAGAGAGAGAGAGAGAGAGAGAGAGGGAGAGAGAGAGGGAGAGGGAGAGGGAGAGGGAGAGAGAGATCTGTGGATACAGTGATCTGAGAACACAAAACCGACTGGATACAAACACACAGAAAACGCCCCGAAAGCCCACCCGCCCCCAAACACCCGCTTAAAAAACACACACAACCACGAGTCCAATGGAAAATCTAAATTAAATAGCCGTTCATAAAGGAGGAGTAAATAAATCTCTGAAATGCATAGGACGAAAACATTAAAGACAGTAAATGTACATCAACAGCCACCGCTGGATCTCAGCCTGATAAAAAAATATTCAAATAAAAGCATGGATCCGTTTAATAGAGTTTAAGTATCAAAGCAGAAGCCAATAGAGTTTTTTGTGCAACTCAAATCACATTTTCACAAGTTACTGTTTAACTCTGCTAAAATGTCTCTACATGAGAAAAGACCAAGATCCAAATAGCAGAAGATTTTCTTCATTTTTTTCTATCATGCACTACATAGTTACAACTAGTTTTTTTTTTTTGCATTACTTTAATATTGACCAAAAAAAAAAAAAATTTTTTTTGGGCAAATTTCTTTTTTTTAATTATTCTTTTTTTTCTTGAAAAACAAACCATAAACAAATCAAACAATTTCAAGATTTCATTCAGAAGAACATCAATTTAACCACTCGATTTTTGTGACCACCGAACACAGCGCAGCTGCAGTCAGTGTGTGATGAAGAGATGAAAGGATGAAGAGGAGGGAGAGACGGGATGAAGTCTCGGACGTTCATCCCTCAGGTATCCCAGTGTTTCACTCGTTTAGTAGTGGGAGAGAGAGCAGACGCTGCAGTGGACACAACACTCAATAGTGCATTTAACTGAAAAAATCTGACAGTTAATCTGATCGTGTTCGTTCAGCCAATGGGAGGTCATGGTTGAAAAATCTGGAGAGAATTCAAATATTGAAATATGCATTCAATCTGATTTGTGGTTTGAATATGAACTGAATTTTAATGGTGCATTCAATTTGATTTGTGATTTGAATTATGCATTCAATTTGATTTAAACTAAATTTGAGCTATGCATTCAATTTGATTTGAACCGAGTTAGAATTATTCATTTCAAATTTGATTTGAAATTAATTCAAAAGTTTTTGAATTGAAACACATTTGGAATTTGAATTGGAACTGAATTTGAATCATGCACTCAATCTGATTTGGAATAAATTTGAGTTATGATTTGTGATCTGAATTCCAATTGAATCTGAATTATTCATTGAATTTAATTTGAATTGTGTTCAATTTGATTTGTAATTTGAATTATGATTTGTGATCTGAATTCAAATTGAATCTGAATTATGCATTCAATTTGATTTGAATTGTGTTCAATTTGATTTGTAATTTGAATTTAATTTGAATTATGTGTTCAATCTAATTTGGAATGAATTTGAATTATGATGTGTGATCTAAATTCCAGTTGAATCTGAATTATGCATTCAATTTGATTTGTAATTTGAATTGCGTGTTCAATTTGATTTGTGTTTTTAATTTAAATAATGTGTTCAATTTGAATTGAATTCGAATTATGCGTCCGATTTGATTTGGAATGAATTTGAATTGTGCATTCAATTTGAAACGGAATCTTCAACAACCTGAAACTGACCCCAACCGCATTAATCTGATCATGTGACTGTCCGTCCAGCCAATGGGAGGTAGTCTCTGACTGCTAGTCACAGGAACTGGCCAATAGCAGACGAGATGTTAGCGTCAGGTGTCCTCTGCAGCGTCTGAGGGGTGAGGGGAGGGTGGGGGTGGGGGTAAGTTACGCCATCAGTTGTGGATCTGCTCGAAGAACTTGTATGTGGGGTTTTCATAGCCGTTCTGCTGCATCTTAGACAGGTGACGTTCCTCCGGGGTCACGGCGGCGTCCACCTGTCAATCAAATCCATTCGCATTACACACCTGCTCACATCTACAGTTGACCTATCGGTAAGCCCCGCCCCTCGAACCCAGATGAGCCAATGGCAGTTGAGTATCAGTTGCATGGGGAACTCGGACGTCTTTAGGTTTAGGAAGATCCAATGCTTTCATTGTTTTGATGGTGTTTATGCTACAAACATGGTAAACGATGTGAGTTGGGCACTTGTAACACTGATTCCAGGTATCCTGAGAGGATGGGCATGGGTCTCATTTATTGAATGTTCACCAGCGCGTTTTAAAAGTGTGATGAGATTTGCACGAACGGACCAATTATCTGCGATAAAGCCCGGGTAATTTATCACTGATGTCCCAAGAAAGACGAAAACGTTCATTTTCTGGTTTTCAGATTATGACGCATGTCGCACTCTCACTATTGTGATCTGTAAACCCTCGCTTCCAAATTAATCTTGTTACCCACCATATTTTATTTAAAATCTTTTATATATCCCTCAATGGCATACTAAAGTCCCGCCTGAAATCTCCTGGACGAGAGGTGGTCCTGCTGTGTCCAAAATGTATCAAAAACATCTTGGGACGAGGTTTCACACTGACAGCTGTCATTGAAAGACAGTTAGCAACTCGGTTTATTTGTCCGAGTTAGCAACAGTAACTAAGGGGGCGGGGCTTAGCTATAGAGACAGCAGGCCACACCCACAGCGGGGGTAAAACAATCCAGCCGTGTCCATTGACTCTGTATTGTGTGAAGCTGCCTCTTCACTTCTGACTTATAACAAAAAACAAAATGTCTAAAAGCTGCTCTGTGACAAGATGTACAGCAAACAAGCTAAACAACCCAGAAATAAGTCGTTATACGCTGTCGACCCCCAAAAAATGAGCGTTTAATGACACAAAAGTGGATCCATTGAGACGTGTCATTACTCTGAGGACTACTGGAGGGGAACGTAATCGGCGACAGGATAGCTTAGCTTACAGAAATATCATATATAAAACTGACATTTGTATATTTCACTTACCAGTGACAAAATAGTAACTGCACACATAGTGTATTTCTAGTGCATACTGAGTGTCAGGATCACACAATTTACTCATTCGTTCCAGCCTGTATCCACTTTTGAGTTCTTAAACGCTTGTTTTTTGAGGTCGACAGCGTATAAAAACGTATTTCAGGGTTTTTTAGCTTGTGTTCTGTTAGAGCGGTGTCGTGTAAGCGGCCCCTAAGTTAATCACTAATGATCTTTGCAACGGAAGTGAATCAATCAAAACTAACTTTATCTGGACAATAACTTTATTCTAGAGCTGCTGTAAAGCCAAACAATCTCTGTTACTGTAATCTCCTGTTATCACTGTAAAGCTGCTGTGAAACTCTATATTGTTTAAAGGGATAGTTCACTTCAAAATGAAAATTCTGTCATCATCAACAGTTAACTGGACCAATTGACTTCCATAGTATTTTTGTTTTCCTACAATGGAAGTGAATGGGTCCAGGAAACTGTTTGGTTACTGACATTCTTCAAAAAATCTTCCTTTGTGTTCAGCAGAAGAAAGAAACTCATTCGGGTTTGAAACAACTTGAGGGTGAGAACATGATGACAGAAGTGGACTATCCCTTTAAAAGCGCTTTATAAATGAAGATGACTTGACAAGAGCTGTGTCTGAAATCGCTCCCTATCCACTATATAGCGCACTATATAGGGTGTCGGCCATTTTGTAGTGGTGTCCGAATTCTGAGTGAACGACATCATTCCCTACATTCGTTCACTACTTTTACCCATAATCCTCTCTGATTTTGAGTGTACATCCGATGTACACTTGCTGAAGCACTAATTTCCCAGAATCCAATGTGTAGAGGACTGAGCGCACGTGAAAGTGCGGGAGCGAGCTTAAACCAGAAATGACCTAACAGCTTTTTTTTCTAACTTTTTTTAAAATTATTAATCATTACTTGAATAAATCATATTAAAATATTGAGAAAACATTACATAGATGAATGTTAAAATTAAAATGAACTGATATTAATAGGGTCAATTATATAGTTATATATATATATATATTTTTTTTTTTATTAAAATATATTATTTAGGCATCAACTCAATTTAATGTGTTTTACTATAAGCCAGGTGTTTTAATAATTTGTGATTTTTTAATACATTATATAAATGAAGATGACTTGACGAGGTCTTCACACTGACGGCTGTCACTGTTAGCAACTCCGTTTGTTTGTTCGAGTTAGCAACAGTAACTAAGGGGGGCGGGGCTTAGCGATCTAACTGGCACTGAACTCACTGACCTCAATGATCCCGTGGTGAATGGACGTGTACTGTTTCTTCCTCAGCATCACCAGGGTGATGACGATGATGGTTGCTATGACAACGCCTCCGACCATCAGGCCAATAATAGCTCCCTTATTGGAGCTCACGTCCTCGGCGAAGAAGACCTGAGCACCGGAAACAAGAGAGGAGACGAGATTACCGGCACTGTCCTCTCAGCGGGGTTTTTTAAATTTAAGACTCATTTAAGGACAAGAAACAGACATTTATAGAAATAAATTGAAGGGAACTCAATACATCAATATGTTCTCTAAATGTCAATGCTTATGGAGAAACGCTTCACTTTGCAAACAAAAAGAAG
>CM060591.1:1235458-1327958 GCA_030578255.1 Tiaroga cobitis | reverse complement strand
GATTGGTTGAGAATGTTCTAAGATGTGCAATTATTTTCAGGGAAACGCACGGATAAAGTAGTTCCAGGCAGGTTTGACCGCATTACAGTTCCATATCACTGCGCGTAGTTAACTGTAATAACGGAAAATAGGATACAATTCAGAACAAGGAAAAACATGCGCTTGATCTGCAGTTTTCGATGTGTAACTTCACAATCAATGGACACATACAGTTTAATTTTAATAAATAAAGTATGTAGTCCTATCTATAGGCTAAATAGAAAATGAAATTGAATAGGCTTATATAAATAAATTGATAGTCCTGCTGGGTTTTCGTAATTATACCAGATAATAACAAATAAATAATTATTGATAGGCCTACTTGTTAAAAGGGCTTTGTGTGTTTCATTTATTGGGTTACTTACTGTCAATTATAGAAAACAAGAATGAACGAATGAATTACAACAAATTTAATTAATTAATAAATAATAATATTGACGCACATGCTTTTCTGTCTCATTATTGCAACATCTCTCTCTCTCTCTCTCTCTCTAATAACGGCATTAATAACTGCATAAAGCCGGGACACACTGACTAAGGCCAGTTATGAATGTAATTTGATACTTATGACTGATCATGCCCAAACACGTGTTCAGTCTGTAGCCTATTCACAGTCTGTGTTTAAGACCTGCTACAGTTGATGGAAACAGTCAGTCTTCGGATGTTTCAGCGAGTCGTAAGTGTGTCCCCATCATTACTCTGCTGTCAGTGGCTCAAACCTCCGTTACTAACTCTAAAATGACGTTTTGGAATTAGCAACGGAGGCATGGGATTAGATGCGTAAGAAATTAGTCCTACATACAAGAGTGTTTTAATGACAAGAACTTGACAAACGTCTTGATATGCATCATCTGAACAATGTTTTGAGGTGTGGTAACTGTAGTATAAGCGGAATAATTGAGTTCAGGCCGTTGAATTATTAGAAAAATAATGCACACCCATCATTACCACGTCGGGTGTGCATTATTTTTCTAATAATTCAACGGCCTGAACTCAATTATTCCTTACGTGTTTGTTAGGCGAACATGAAAGTCCATTTAGAAAAACCAAACTGGATTTACCCTGTCCAGCAGAAACAGAGCTAACGTTCGCTGAATGTCGGATTGGAAGCGCTTCTGCCGGCGGAGTTCTCTCCACCTTTCAAAGGCTTTTCCAGTGTAAATTCGGGCATGCGTTCCTTCTCCTTTTCCCTCTTCTTTGTATTTTTGCAATCTGTTCATCAGAACGTCGTCTCTTTGGTCGTGTGTCGGCCATATCAAACTTGAAGAGTTATAATTCTAACTTCCCTCTTCATGCTTCTCTCCTCCACACCCCCCATGTGCGCGCACTAACCCCTCCCCCAGGCTGGAACACTGTCTGTTGTGTTTCGTGGAGCGGGTTGGCCCAGTTTGTGTTTGTTGCTGTGTGTGGAGCCTGGGCTGTCTACAGAGATCGTGTTTCTTTACAGTGTGTTCAGGGGACAGGCAGCCAGCGGATAGTGAGGAGATGTTTGCTGTATGTGACAACAAATGTTTTGGCCTAAAAAACGCGTGACATCGCTTAGAGCACCTTTAAAGCGATTTTCTCAATATTTAGATTTTTTTTTTGCACCCTGAAATAGTATCTCGTCCAAATATTGTCCTATCCCAAAAAAACATACATCGATGGAAAGCTTATTTATTGCAGATGTGTAAATCTCAAATTCAAAAAATGGACCCATGTGACTGGTTTTGATGTCCAGGGTCACATACGGTTCGTCATCGTCACACAGTCTCGTCACAAACTCACCGACTTGGTCCTGGATATCCTCCGCGACTCCCGGCACCTTGTACAGGAGCCCGAGAGACTGGTTCATGCGCTCCTCGATCACACGCAGATGGGTCAGCACCTGAGGTCAGAGGTCAGCGGGTCACTGAGCTTTTAATACGCTTAAAGGATCTTCAAAGATCCAGCTGACTCACCGTTTGCTCATCTTCACATTCAGATCATTATCTACAATCAGCTAAACCTAGTCCAAATATCTACAAATTCATAAATCAAGATGCATTTACTAGATGAGTAAAATGACATAAAATGTAATGTCCTGATTTCCAGGGGAATTAATCAAAATTAAGTGAGTTTTTGCTTAAAACAAGCAAAATTATCTGCCAATTTTAATTCAAACAGAAACAAGATTATTTTTCTCACCGCATTGGCAGATCATTTAGCTTGTTTTAAGCAAAAACTCACTTAATTTTAATTCATTTCCCCAGAAAACAAGACTTAATATCTTTTGTCATTTTACTACTTTAGTAAACGCATCTTGATTTAAGAAACGTTTGATATTTGGACTGGAAACAAGACAAAAATACTGAGTAAGAAAAGCATGTTGTTCTACATAGGGAACATGTGACTGATTTGAAACGCTCTATATCCGCCAGTAAACGCAATTAATTCCAATAGAGTGTGACGAATAGTTTAGAAGTTTATAATATAATGGTGTGGTAAACCAGCTTTAAATTCAATTCAATTATTAAATTCAATTAAAGCGGTGTGACGAATGGATTAACAGTTGTGTTTTGATTAACATTAACAAAGATTAATAAATAATGTAACATTTTTCATTTATGCGTTAACTAATTGGACCCAGGGTTATTATCGTTAACTAAAAGTATTTAAAACCCTTTCTGTTAACTGAAATAAAGCTGAAATGAAATAAAACTTTAACTAAATGAAAAAGAGAAGCACTAAAATTATTAACTGGAAATAAATAAAACTAAAATTGAAATACAAATAGATTAAACCAAAAAAAAAAAAAAGAGACAAACACTTAACGAAACTACTAAAAATGAAATGAACATCAAAAATATAAAATTAAAAGCTAATTCAAAATATTAATACTACTAAAATAAAAACTCAAATGAACCATGATGGGAGCTTATTGTAAAGTGTTAACTTCACATTTATACGTCAAGCGCAATAGTTCAATACTACGGTGGCCGAGAAGGGTCACAACACATACAGACGCCACAACAACTACATATTCAGAAAACAACTTCGTCGATTTCACATCACGTACGCTGCAAATATTCGCAGCACGAGCAAATAGGGAAACGAACTGCAAACTGCAAAAACACAACGGAAATGTTTCCGGGGGGGCCATAATCAGTGACGGACCCGCATCCATCCGGTTGTCTACGGTAGCGGTAAGTGTTTCTCTTTCATTGTGACAGACTTGTCGATGTGCTCTGATACCGAAGTGGTTTCGTGTGTTTTTAACATATTCAGTTATTGTCCCCATAAGGTATTAGTCCACGCAGATCATTGTACATCTGCCCCCTTCAGGATTCCAGTAAGTATTGCCTGTAGGCTGACGCTCCGTAAGGAACCCCACGTTCAGACCACACGGCGGGCGGAGCGTCCCCCAGTTGCACGGCACAAAACGGACAGAACATTTCAAACTGAAAAATAAATAAATAGTTCAGATATCATTCATTACGCCAGTAATGCATCTATTTAGTGACCAGACGCGAGCTAGCCAGCTAGTTTCCAGCTAACAACGTTGGCAGAACGTTTAACAATGATCTGCCTGGACTAATACCTTATGGGGACAATAACTGAATATGTTAAAAACACACGAAACCACTTCGGTATCAGAGCACATCGACAAGTCTGTCACAATGAAAGAGAAACACTTACCTCTACCGTAGACAACCGGATGGATGCGGGTCCGTCACTGATTATGGCCCCCCTGGAAACATTTCCGTTGTGTTTTTGCAGTTTGCAGTTCGTTTCCCTATTTGCTCGTGCTGCGAATATTTGCAGTTGTTTTCTGAATTTGTATGTGTTTTCTGAATATGTAGTTGTTGTGGCGTTTGTATGTGTTGTGACCCTTCTCGGCCACCGTACAATACTATTATGCGGAATTATTTTTTTATTATTTACATAAAACATACTGCAAAAGCACAAGAACGCCGACAATCAATAATGTGCCATTTCTGCAGGTTTATTCTCAGTGATAGACTCGTACCTGCGGCCGGATCTGGGCGGCTTTCTTCGGGTCCACCATGCGCACGTGTTCGAAGTGTTTGAGTGTGTGTTGTCGGTCTTTCTGCTCGGCGCGCACGTACTTCTTCAACAGACTGAACACATGCCGAGGCTGCAGGACACACAGCAAACTCACATTCAGGACACCACATTTCATTTGTGATATTTTTCTTCACATTCAGAACTCATATGATTTGTATTTCTATACACTGTGTCCCAATTCTCCGATTATACTACACCCTAAAGGCATGCACTCTCTTTATGAAGATACTTAGGCACAAACTACTTCGTCTCCGTTTAAACTGCCCTGTCAATCAAGTTAAAATCCTCCATTTTCAATTTAATTTAATTGATCTGTCAGTCGTGTGTCGCATCTAATGCAAGCTAAAAAGAAGACAGAAGTTTAAATCATGCAACTCTGACTTTTATAATTGCTCGATGTAAACTCACCATTATGAGATAAAAAGTCACAATTATCTTTTAAAATGTTTTATTCTGTGGCGGAAACAAGCTTCTAAAGAAAACGGCTACATTAAAAATACAGTAAAAAGTGTGAAATATTATTACCAATTAAACAAACAAATGCAGCCTATGTGAGCAGAAGAGAAAAATCTTCATTCCAAACTTTTGAACTTGTGTATGATGCGTGTGGATGAGTTTCTACAGAAAGCACTTGTATGTGTATCTGTGCATCATGTGAGGTGTGTGTTGATGCACACGCGTGTATCTGTGCATCATGTGAGGTGTGTGTTGATGCACACGCGTGTATCTGTGCATCATGTGAGGTGTGTGTTGATGCACACGCGTGTATCTGTGCATCATGTGAGGTGTGTGTTGATGCACACGCGTGTATCAGTGCATCATGTGAGGTGTGTGTTGATGCACACGTGTGTATCTGTGCATCATGTGAGGTGTGTGTTGATGCACACGCGTGTATCTGTGCATCATATGAGGTGTGTGTTGATGCACACGCGTGTATCTGTGCATCATGTGAGGTGTGTGTTGATGCACACGCGTGTATCTGTGCATCATGTGAGGTGTGTGTTGATGCACACGCGTGTATCAGTGCATCATGTGAGGTGTGTGTTGATGCACACGTGTGTATCTGTGCATCATGTGAGGTGTGTGTTGATGCACACGCGTGTATCTGTGCATCATATGAGGTGTGTGTTGATGCACACGCGTGTATCTGTGCATCATGTGAGGTGTGTGTTGATGCACATGCGTGTATCAGTGCATCATGTGAGGTGTGTGTTGATGTACACGCGTGTATCTGTGCATCATGTGAGGTGTGTGTTGATGCACACGCGTGTATCTGTGCATCATGTGAGGTGTGTGTTGATGCACACGCGTGTATCAGTGCATCATGTGAGGTGTGTGTTGATGCACACGCGTGTATCAGTGCATCATGTGAGGTGTGTGTTGATGCACACGTGTGTATCTGTGCATCATGTGAGGTGTGTGTTGATGCACACGCGTGTATCTGTGCATCATATGAGGTGTGTGTTGATGCACACGCGTGTATCTGTGCATCATGTGAGGTGTGTGTTGATGCACACGCGTGTATCTGTGCATCATGTGAGGTGTGTGTTGATGCACACGCGTGTATCTGTGCATCATGTGAGGTGTGTGTTGATGCACACGCGTGTATCTGTGCATCATGTGAGGTGTGTGTTGATGCACACGCGTGTATCAGTGCATCATGTGAGGTGTGTGTTGATGCACACGCGTGTATCAGTGCATCATGTGAAGTGTGTGTTGATGCACACGTGTGTATCTGTGCATCATGTGAGGCGTGTGTTAGAGCACACACATGTATCTGTGCATCATGTGAGGTGTGTGTTGATGCACACGCGTGTATCTGTGCATCATGTGAGGTGTGTGTTGATGCACACGCGTGTATCTGTCCATCATATGTGAGGTGTGTGTTGATGCACACGCGTGTATCTGTGCATCAAGTGAGGTGTGTGTTGATGCACACGTGTGTATCTGTGCATCATGTGAGGCGTGTGTTAGAGCACACACATGTATCAGTGCATCATGTGAGGTGTGTGTTGATGCACACGCGTGTATCAGTGCATCATGTGAGGCGTGTGTTAGAACACACACATGTATCAGTGCATCATGTGAGGTGTGTGTTGATGCACACGTGTGTATCTGTGCATCATGTGAGGCGTGTGTTAGAACACACACATGTATCAGTGCATCATGTGAGGTGTGTGTTGATGTACACGCGTGTATCTGTGCATCATGTGAGGTGTGTGTTGATGCACACGTGTGTATCTGTGCATCATGTGAGGCGTGTGTTAGAGCACACACATGTATCAGTGCATCATGTGAGGTGTGTGTTGATGCACACGCGTGTATCAGTGGATCATGTGAGGTGTGTGTTGATGCACACGTGTGTATCTGTGCATCATGTGAGGTGTGTGTTGATGCACACGTGTGTATCTGTGCATCATGTGAGGTGTGTGTTGATGCACACGTGTGTATCTGTGCATCATGTGAGGCGTGTTTTAGAGCACACACATGTATCAGTGCATCATGTGAGGCGTGTGTTAGAGCACACACATGTATCAGTGCATCATGTGAGGCGTATGTTGATGCACACGCGTGTATCAGTGGATCATGTGAGGTGTGTGTTGATGCACACGTGTGTATCTGTGCATCATGTGAGGCGTGTGTTGATGCACACGTGTGTATCTGTGCATCATGTGAGGCGTGTGTTAGAGCACACACATGTATCAGTGCATCATGTGAGGCGTGTGTTGATGCACACGCGTGTATCAGTGGATCATGTGAGGCGTGTGTTGATGCACACGCGTGTATCAGTGCATCATGTGAGGCGTGTGTTAGAGCACACGCGTGTATCAGTGCATCATGTGAGGCGTGTGTTAGAGCACACACATGTATCAGTGCATCATGTGAGGCGTGTGTTGATGCACACGCATGTATCAGTGCATCATGTGAGGCGTGTGTTGATGCACACACGTGTATCAGTGCATCATGTGAGGCGTGTGTTAGAGCACACGCGTGTATCAGTGCATCATGTGAGGCGTGTGTAAACGTGTACCCGGGGCGGGTCGGTCTGCAGGGAGGACAGGTAGCTCTCGAGAGCCAGCCGGCGCCGGTCGTTCAGAAGCGCCTCCACGCGAGCCATGTGCGTCTCCACCAGTTGCTGCCGCTCACCGGCCGCCTCCTGCTCCAGCGCCTCCACCTTCTCCTGGAAGCGCTGCGGGAACACCAGCAATCAGGCAAAGACTCATGGGAAATCAAACAATAGAGTGCAATAGCGATCGCCCCCTTTTTCAGCGCCGTTGGTTCCGGAACTACTTTTTCCCATTGATCTCTCTCATAGGGATTATTTAAAAGTTCTCTATTAACTCATCCTTCCCTCGTGGGTCCCGAAGCTGAAAATGACCCGAAATCTTCATTTTTTTGGCCAAAAAGCAAAAAAAAATGTCTTACTTTATTTCATTTTGATAATATATTTTCTATTTTTAATGCAATTTTTTGGGAGATTTTTTGTTTTATTTACCTTTAAATTACAAGATTTGATCAATAAATAACAAATAAATAGTAATTTAAGCACATTCTTTCAACATAAATTCAAAATAACTCACATTTTCTGTGGTATAACAGCAGAAACTCCTGCTGTTATACAATTTTCAGAGTCAAGCTAAAATAATGTGGGCTGATGGCTTCAACAGAAGCAAATACCATCGATTAACAAACTTTAGCTGTCTTTTTATAACAAAGTCATTGTTAAAATCTATTCCCCTATGGAGAAAATGAATGGTGTTTTTCTACGACTGTTTGGCCTCATGGGAAATTCCCACGTTGGATTCCCGGTAAAGGACTGAACTGACCTGGATCACGGCCTTCTTGTCGTTGCGCGGTAAACTCTTCGCCTGTCTCTCGGCCTCTTCCCATTCCCTCATTACCTACAAAACAAGATCACATGACAATCAGCACTTAATCCTCCGTCATGTTACATCAATATTTCTATAGAAACAGCTACAAAAACTCCTTCACGCAAATATAGTAAAGTAGATTTGTTCATGTTTTTGAAAGAAGTCACAAAGTCTGGGTTTATTTGACCAAAAATACAGTAAAAATAGGGAAATATTATTGTAATTTAAAGCAGATGTTTATATATATATATAGTGAATATACAGTAAAGTGTGATTTATTCCTGTGATCCAAGCTGAATTTTCAGCATCATTACTCCAGTCTTCAGTGTCACATGATCCTTCAGAAATCACTCTAATATGAGGATCTGATGCTCAAGAAACATTTATGTGTCAAGAAACATTTATCAGTGTTGAAAACAGTTTCATATTTTTGTGGAAACAGTGATGATTTTTTTTTTTCAGGATTCTTTGATAAATTGAAACTTCAAACAGCATTTATTTGAAATAGAATCTTTTGTAACATCATAAATGTCACTTTAGGGTCAGTTTAACCCGTCCTCGCTGAATGAACGCGTGAGTGAGCCTGCGTGTCGCACCTGAGACATGCGCTCGCGGTGTTTGGCCTCCAGACTCTCCTTGGCCTTCAGAAAGCGAGCGTGTTCGTTCTCGTCGGCCGGCGTCTCCAGGTATCGGTCCACGGCGTCAGGAGGACTGGAGGAGGGAGTCGGCACTGCGGATCCCACACAGAAACAACACATCAGAAGAGACTGGTGGCGTAAGATCTCACGTCCTCGGACAGCTCGTGACTACAACTGTATTATTTTTAAAAAAAATTGCCATCATGTGTTGTCATCTTGAAATTATGGTAATTACAACGTGACGTGAACGCAGCTTAAAGGACATATTGGTACCGAGTCGAACGTTCTCTGGGTGTGTTTTCATGATAATCGAATGTACCCAGTTTTAACTCGAACCACTGTTTAGCGTATAACGCTAGTATATAGGGCAGAGAGTAAGTCAAAATAAAAATCGCTAATTAATACCACTAACAAGACTCAAAATAGCCCCACACTAACACGCTAGCATAATGAGGGTCCCTACATGCAAACCGAAGCATTGAGAACTTTATAAGTGTACAGACAGTTTAATAAGAAGATACTTTATAAAGTTCTCAATGCTTTGGTTTGCATAGGGACCCTCATTATGCTAGTGTGTTAGTGTGGGGCTATTTTGAGCCTTGGTAGTGCTATTAGCTAGCGATTTTTATTTTTACTTACTCTATGTCCTGTATACTAGCGTTATAAGCTAATCGGTGGTTCGAGTTAAAACCGGGTACATTCGATTATCATGAAAACACAACCAGAGAACGGTCGACTCGGTACCAATGTGTTATTAGACCAAAGGTTCATTTTGTGCCGGAATTGTCCTTTAAACCAGGGTTTTGACTATTTAATTTGACTAATTACACTTTTCAAATGATAAAGTTGCAATTTAGTGCATTTAAAAAATATTAACTTTAGGAGTAAAGACCGGTAAGATCTCACGTCCTCATAGAGCTCGTAATTACATCTTGTAGAGATGCGCGATATATCGGCCATCATATCGGTATCGGCCGATATACAGTCGTCAACTTTTGGATCGAAACCTTTCATCAAAGTTACGGTATACATGAATGTTGAACAATACCCGTTCTTGTCTTAGGACGACTTTGAGGAACAACTTGATGATCCACTTCAAATGTTGACTACTGTTCTATGTTCATTTTTAATGTTATCGTGTGATAAGAAAACTTCTCCGATACATTACAGCCGATAAATAATGTATTATTTCCTTCAGCTGAGACGCTTCAGATGCGCTGTTCAACATGATGGTTTTCAATTGCTTGAAATATGATTTGAATCACTTCCAAAAAAGGAAAATACTGTGAAGTTCAACATAAGTCTGTCATATATCGGCTTTATAAAATTAAAATGAGAACATTAGATTTGGGTTTTGGACTTGGCTTTTAAATGGTGAAACTTTTGTTTTTATAATCAGGCTTTAAAAAATTTTATAAAAATTTGGACCGATATATCGGCCAATATATCAGTTATCGGCTTTCAAATATAAAGAATTATCGGTATCGGCCAAAATTTACATATCGGTGCATCCCCAACAACTTGCAAGCTGGGAATTTTCGGTTTTGACATCACGTGTTGTCATCTTGAAATTACGGTATATACGACGCGGTGTGAACGCAGCTTAAACCAGGGTTGAAATGGTTAGGATCTTTTATTCCTGTTTAATCTGTAGCGAAACTACACAAGCGTGGCAATATAACACACAAGAAACTGCAACCTTGAGCAGAACATTATGGATGATTTGTGCCAAACGATTGTGTTTAAGTTACAGATAATCTCTGTATGATGTCTGTTTATTCATACACTATAAAATAGAGCTGTTGCAAATTATTCATATCTCAAACCAGCAATAGGATCCAACATGAAATGGCTTGACAAGCACAATCTTCTCTCTTGTTGATGCATTACTTACCATATCAAAGGACCTGATTGAAAGCATGACTTAAACGACACTTACTAAAGTCTATAGATAAAGTCATGAAGAGAGAAGCGAGGAAGCTCAAGGTTTGAAGTGACTTTATGCATGCAAATGTAAAAGACACACACACACACACACACACACAAACACTTCAGTCTCACAAAAATACCACAAGATTAGTTGAAGAATTACAGGAGAGAAAACCAGTGAGAAGATCCGAGTTAATCAGCAGCCAAAGCCACACACACACACACACACACACACACACACACACACACACACACACACACGTGAGAAACTGACAGTCAGTGCAGATCAGCAAGAGTCTTAAACTGAAGGAATAATTGATTCACTCGTCGGCATGTCCTTCCAAACCCGTATGACTTTCTTTTACTCGGTGAAACACGAAAGAAGATGTTTAGCAGGATGACACACAAAGCACTATAAATGCATCATAACTAGGGCTGTCACTTTTGTGAAAAAATCCTGTTCGATTTTTGAGACATGAGTGTTCATTAAATCGATTGTAAAATCGATTTTCCATCTAAAGACGTTTCCATTTTCAACACCAAATACAGGCAAATCCACGGACACCTAACAGGCATTAGGACGAGCGTAAAGAGGCGCTTGAGACGCACAAGTCAGCAATATTCCTGATGATTTATTGGCGTGAAGTTTCGTCACAATGACAAACAGGAGCGCAACATTCAGGGATTGAGATTAACGCCCTCGACTCGCCAAATGCGGGTATAAATGAACTTTGGCGGGAAACGCTGTCAAATCACGAGCCAATCTGGCGTGTTTCTGTGTTTACTCACTTTGCTGGGGAAGTTCGTGTAAGACAAATCTGCGCAGATTTAGCGCCAATACTCGAGAGTCATCATGATATATTAAATACAGCGTAATGCGCAGAATCTGCTCATATCTGGCGTACTTGAACACACACACACACACGTCACTACGCAACACATAACGGCGCGCTTGTTCACTTGCACTGAAGTAATAGCGAATATTAAAAAGCATTTGGTGAACAGAAAAGACATTGTTATTCTCCAGCATCCGACATGTTCTGTGTGCTGTATTGATCTGTCCACCTAACACACATTTTTGTTAAAAACGATTCCCTATTTTGGTTTTCGATGCTTGTGTTGGTTGGTCCGATCGTGCAATCAATTTTCGAACGTAAAGTGACAGCCCTAATCATAACCCTTGCGAAAAAGAAGTACACTTAGCAGACTACTTATTATGGAAATAATAGACTTGTACTTCATGTACTGAACAAACACTGGACAATACTTCTGGAGTTCATTTAAATCTCAGTTTTTCCTATCAGATTTTTTAAGATCAAAAGTTGTAACTAGTTAATGCATCGTGAACTAACATGAACATTTTTATTAACTAATATGAAAATTGTATTAACTAATAAATGCTGTAAAAACACACTGCTCATCGTTATCTCATGTCAGTTAATGCATTAGCTAACGACAACAGATACCATTAAAATACACTATTAAAACTATTAACTGAAATTACACATTTCAAATGATAAATTTGCAATTTAGTGCATTTAAAAAAAAATACTTTAAGAGTAAAATAATACACTGCATTTAAGATAATCAGGTACTATATAGTTAGTCACAGGCAAAAAATGATTCCAACATAATGACTTGAATACATTTTAAAAGTTAAAATTTGACATTATTACAATGTGCACTTATGAAAGAATACTCTCTTAAGTGGCCTTTAATTTCGGTAATATCTGCAAGAATATCCTTAATATATTATATAATATACTTAAGAACTTACTATAGTATTTGAAGTACACATTTAATGCAATTAAGTGCACTTCTTTTTCATAATACGACTACAGAAGACCTAAAATACGGTGCATGCATCATATGGACCAGGGCTTTCAACCGTTTATCCGTCCATACTAACATTTAAAAAGGCAGCTATAAATTTGTATGTTTAAAAAAACAATTAATACTGTGAAAAATAAATATTATAAATATGTGTAAAATATTCATTCATTTTTTCTACTCACTATAGTATTGTACTGTTTTTTATTTATGTTTATTTTAATCTAAATTTCATTTTTTAATTTAGCCTCTGTAATTGATTCTAATCCATTTTTATTACATTTGTATTTTAATCTATTTTTATTATTGATTTATCCTTAACATTGTTTTTTCCCAGACCCCCGATCCATACTAACATTTAAAAAAGGCAGCTATACATTTATATGTGTGAAATATTATTTGGAAAATATTTAGCTTATTTTTTTCTACTCGCTATGATATTGTTATGTTTATTAATTATTTGTTTATTTTAATCTAAATTGTATTATTTAATTATTTATTTTTTCATTTAGCCTTTTTGATTAATTTAAATAAATTAGATTTTTATTTTTATTATTATTATTTTTTCCCCAGACCCCACTTTGAAACCCCTGTTTATGATACTTGTATGGAGCTTTCTGACGGCTCCTGATCGCTGTCTGCTTTCATTATGATTAACAGCATCTTGCTAAACATCTCTTGTTGTGTTTCGCTGAAGAAACGCCAGAGGTTTGCAGGGCACGAGTGCGAGTGAATGAGTGTTAGTGGCACGCGTGGCGGTTCTGTCGGTGACTTACACACACTGCTGCAGACAGACTGACAGTATTCCTCCGACTCAAAGTTATTGCGGTTCCCTCCGCAGCCACCGTAGATGAAGGGCGCGCACCGGCCCTCCTCGCGCACAAAATACCAGCGCGGCAACATGGCCCTGCAGGGGCCCGTCTCTGCGCTCGCAAAACACACCTCTGACGGGACACACACACACACGCAGACACGCATGAAGAGCAGCGTCTGATGACATGAGAACTAGTGATCGACCGATATATCGATATTTGGCAGTTTTTCTGCATCTGTTTGGCTGATGTGACTTTTATTTTGAAATTGTGAATGACAGTGCCTGAGTGTCTGCATTAGTTTAGGGCCTCTGTTTAACAGTTTTGTCTAATAAATTACTTAATTTGACAGCACATGGGATTTTTTTTTTGAAAATCGTTGTGAATGGCAGCGCCTGAGTGTCCGAGCATCTGCATTAGTTTACGGTCTCTGTTTAACAGTTTTGTCTACTAAATGTGACTTATTTTGACAGCACATGGGACTTTTATTTTGAAAGCGTTGTGAATGGCAGCGCCTGAGGCTTCATTTATTAACTGTCTCGGTTTAATAGTTCGGTCTAAGAAATTATGTGACTTATTTTGACGTGTAGGACTTTTATTTTGAAGGTGTTGTGAATAAGTCCCATCCTTCATCTTTTCATTTAATATCCTTTCTTACTTGAAAAAAAAAAAAATCACATTATGGTGTTTGTTACTTTTAAATGGTCTAGAGTCAAATCCAATGATGAACAAATTATGAATAATTCATAAAAATAAACAATATTACAATCTGAATATTTATTTTTGATAGAATGTGGGACTTTTATTTTGGGATTATCTATTTGGGGCTGCGCCTGAGTGTCTTAATTAGTTTACTGTCTCTGTTTAACAGTTCTGTCTAATAAATTACTTTAAGCAAAAAAGTAAACCGTATACGAAAAACTATTATAGTGTGTGCTTTTCTATTATTAGTTATAGAAATATACTATAATACTTTCTCATCTAGCAGCAGCATTCAGCAAGTACACATTTATACCATTTTTAAAAAAGTTTTTTGAATCTAATAAACATTCAACTTCACAAACCTTGCAAACTTTGGCAAATACAAACTCGTCTAAATAACAGTTACAGGTTTTCTAACCTTTTATTTGTGCACTTAACTATTAATTTATTTGTGAAAAATACTATAATCGGATTTAAGAATCAAGTTGCAATTTAAAGTATAAAACTGTTAGACAGATTAATATTTTTTTCAAATTCCTTAATACTAATTTAGCAAAAGTCAAACTAAATAAAATTTAAGCGATTGTTATGCATGCGTTTTTAACATTTTTAGCCTGATAGATCTCACTTTTTTTTTTTTGTAATCATCCAATTATGAATCGTTCGAAAGCTTAAAACACTCAAAATTCATCATGTTTTGAAATGTTTTTTCACTTTCATTTTGAAGTACTTTGATTTGTTCAGTAATCTGAGTGGAGACCAACCTCAGGCCTGCATTCATGAATCACATCTGTGCATCAAAATAAATAAAATAAATGTATATATATCGCTCGACCACTAGTAAGAACAGCACGAGACTGGACGCGCTCGCTCACCTCGCACTGTTAACTGATAGCTCTCACATTTTTTAATAATCATTGAATAATTTGAAAGCTTAAACGCACAAAATGCATCCCGTTCTGAAACTTTTTTTTTTTTGGAGTGGAGACCAACCTTAGGTCTGCGTTCAGAAGCATTCATGAATCACAATAAAAAAAAAAAAAAAAAAGATATATCGATATTGTTCGAGCACTAGTGAGAACAGCGCGTGATTGGTTGCTCTCGCTCACCTCGCACCACCTCCTCCACAGACTCGGTCGTCGTGGTCGTGGTGGTCGTCATGGCAACGCTGGTGCTCTGGCCGTGGTCACGGCGCTCGTCGATGACCTCGTCATCCTTCTCGTCCTCGTCTCCGTCCCCATCTTCGTCGTTGTCCTGAGCCTCGTCCTCTTCCTCGTCTGGATCCTCGTCATCCTCCACCACAGCGGGTTCAGCGTCCGTGTCTCGAGTCATGCTGCAGGAAAACATGGCCTTGCTTCGTCAAAAAGCATCTTTATAATCCGGCATCATAATACTTCAACCATCTGTTATATAGAGACACTTTCACCATTCAATCAGAGGGAAAAAATCAAATCCCATCCTAATAAATTATCTGACTTTTTTTGACAGTGTGTGAGAGTTTTATTTTGACTGTGTGTGGGACTTATTTTGCTTGTGTGTGAGACTTATTTTGACTGTGTGTGGGACTTATTTTGACTGCGTGGGACTTTTATTTTGAAAGCGTTCTGAATGGTAAGTCCCAATGGTAAACATTAGCTTGAAGATTAAAATAAAGAATCTCATGTTTTGGATCACAAACCTTTCCCGCAACAGCTCACTCTGTTTCCTCACGAATTTTTAGATGCATTTTGTCCATAGAAATGCGTTATTAAGTGCTGTTATTCGACACGACTGGTGGAAGTTTCCATGCAGGGTTGGCAGACACGACTAATCGATCATGACATTCGTTGTCGATGATTTTCATTATCGATTAGTTGTTGAAGCCTGTCATGCAACCCTCGATAGAAGGGTTTCGGGGTCCTGAAGTGTAAGCTGTACCTGTTCTCGCTGTAATCGGCCTCTGCTCCTCCCCACCACACGTCAGAATCATCATCCTCATCCTCATCCTTCATCACTGCGCTGTCAGACGACTCCTCCAACGGGCAGCAGACGAACTCAACGCCCCGGAAACGGTCGATCCCGCACGGCAACAGCATCCCATAATCATGGAGATTCATGCTGCGGTCGCCACACGACTGTGGAGAGACGGAATCACACGAGGAATACTGATGACAACTTTACTAGCAGGTTTCACTGGTTCACATTAGTTCATAATCATAATTAATTTCATTTATATAGCGCTTTTCTCTGCACATAGAAGATCTCCTCAACCACCACCGATTAACTAACAACAAACAACACTTCTACAGCAGTTATTAATCTTAGTTCATCTCAACATTTACTAAAAAAAATTTAAAATAAAAAATTGTATCTTTGTAAACATGAACATTTATTAACTAGCATTAGCAATGTTTAGTAAAAGCTGCAAAATGTATCGTTTATTGTTAGGTCATCTTGGTTAATGCATTAACTAACGTCAACATTAATAGTGTAATAGATCATACTTCATTCTAAGATATATAATATAATAATATATTATTATATTATAATAATTAAAATAAAGTAATAAAGTAATACAATAAAAATAAATAATAATATACATGTATTCATATATATATACACACACACACACATTCACCTAAAGGATTATTAGGAACACCATTCTAATACTGTGTTTGACCCCCTTTCGCCTTCAGAACTGCCTTAATTCTACGTGGCATTAATTCAACAAGGTGCTGAAAGCATTCTTTAGAAATGTTGGCCCATATTGATAGGATAGCATCTTGCAGTTGATGGAGATTTGTGGGATGCACATCCAGGGCACGAAGCTCCCGTTCCACCACATCCCAAAGATGCTCTATTGGGTTGAGATCTGGTGACTGTGGGGGCCATTTTAGTACAGTGAACTCATTGTCACGTTCAAGAAACCAATTTGAAATGATTCGAGCTTTGTGACATGGTGCATTATCCTGCTGGAAGTAGCCATCAGAGGATGGGTACATGGTGGCCATAAAGGGATGGACATGGTCAGAAACAATGCTCAGGTAGGCCGTGGCATTTAAACGATGCCCAATTGGCACTAAGGGGCCTAAAGTGTGCCAAGAAAACATCCCCCACACCATTGCACCACCACCACCAGCCTGCACAGTGGTAACAAGGCATGATGGATCCATGTTCTCATTCTGTTTACGCCAAATTCTGCCTCTACCATCTGAATGTCTCAACAGAAATCGAGACTCATCAGACCAGGCAACATTTTTCCAGTCTTCAACTGTCCAATTTTGGTGAGCTTTTGCAAATTGTAGCCTCTTTTTCCTATTTGTAGTGGAGATGAGTGGTACCCGGTGGGGTCTTCTGCTGTTGTAGCCCATCCGCCTCAAGGTTGTGCGTGTTGTGGCTTCACAAATGCTTTGCTGCATACCTCGGTTGTAACGAGTGGTTATTTCAGTCAAGGTTGCTCTTCTATCAGCTTGAATCAGTCGGCCCATTCTCCTCTGACCTCTAGCATCAACAAGGCATTTTCGCCCACAGGACTGCCGCATACTGGATGTTTTTCCCTTTTCACACCATTCTTTGTAAACCCTAGAAATGGTTGTGCGTGAAAATCCCAGTAACTGAGCAGATTGTGAAATACTCAGACCGGCCCGTCTGGCACCAACAACCATGCCACGCTCAAAATTGCTTAAATCACCTTTCTTTCCCATTCTGACATTCAGTTTGGAGTTCAGGAGATTGTCTTGACCAGGACCACACCCCTAAATGCATTGAAGCAACTGCCATGTGATTGGTTGATTAGATAATTGCATTAATGAGAAATTGAACAAGTGTTCCTAATAATCCTTTTGTTTATTAATATATATATATATATATATATATATTAGGGGTGGAACGGTACATTTATGCGTATTGAACTGAAACGGTACGGGCGTCACGGTTCGGTGCACGAATTTACACGGAGAATACACGGTATAAAAATAAATATTACAGATAATCTGTACCATCGGCTTAGCTCTGAACGCGCGTTCACTTCAAACGTTGGCTTTATACGCGCGTCCTATTCGCTTTGGACTAGCGTCGAACTAGACGCGATAGACGCGAATTTGACGCTCTATTCGCGTTTGGTGTGACTGCATAATGAACAGGCTGCGATGTCAAGATTGCAATGCTGGTGTGTGTGTGTGTCTGTGTGTGTGTGTGTGTGTGTGTGAGAGAGAGAGAGGGAGAGGTGCGGGCGCGATCGAACAGTGGAAACATAAAAAACATACTTATATTTGTGTACACTCGCAATAAAACACAACATTGTGCTTTTGTCACACTGTAAACTCTTGTCAAACTGTAACCTACAACTGTCACCCAACCAAAATCACACACACACACACACACACACACACACACACACACACACACACACACACACACACACATTGTTTTAAAAGCAAAACATATTTATCCAACTCCATTTCATAACAGTCTGTGTTCCATCTTTTGGACATTCATCATATCGCATTGGTTTTCATTTCTTGTCCTCGGAGCGCTAATCTCACACATTCTACATTGATTGAAAAAGAAAATCGAATGTGTTTTTAATGGTAGTATAATTTTATACAGAAATCAATTATTTATAATTCAGATGAGAATAATGTTACATTGTTAATTCATAATGTTAATTAAAATTAAGGAAAACAAATATATTGATCTGAAATATAGCAAAATAATTTTAAATTAATTCAGGTACAATTACCAAACATATCGCAAGGTCTTTTTGTCTTTTTAGTAATTTAATTAATAAACTAATTATATAAAACTATTGTCAGTGCACTACAAATAAACTGGTTCTATGCCTTTATTAATAAAACTTATTTAAAAAAGACAATGCCTTCTGCATTTTTGTTTTGCTTTTCCCTCCATTGTACCGAAATCGTACCAAACCGTGATGTCTGAACCGAACCGTGACTTCTGTGTACCGTTCCACCCCTAGTTGAGAGTGTGTGTGTGTGAGTGTGTGTGTGTGTGTGTGTGTGTGTTGTGTGGTCTCTGACCTCTTTGCCGACGGTGTGCCAGTGTAAGTGACTCTCACACATGTCCATGCGCTCCTGGTGCAGGAACTTACACTTATCAGGAACCAGCAGAGCGTCGCTCACGAACTCGCCCACTGACAGAGAGAGAGAAACACACAGGTTGAGCACAGAGAGGAGGTGTGTTGAGGATGTGTGTTGAGGATGTGTGTTGAGGATGTGTGTTGTCAACGTTCTCTCAGTTGGAGAAACTCAAACTCTCAGTCCCAGCAAGCAATTGCCGTCATTTCACGTCTAGGTTAAATATAGACCCGATACAGTCCCGGTATGAGTAACACACTTCTAGACAAAATAACTTTGAATTTGTCGTTTTTGCCAAAATAACTTGCGAGATGTATGATATTAGATTCACGTAAGACAAACAAAAAAACTGTTATTACAAGGTGTTTGGTTTAATTTCACGCAAAATTGCTTGCTGGGCAGAGAGGACGAGATGAGGCGGTGTGTGGACGAACCTGACTCACTCACTGACTCACACACACCACTCAACTCACACACACCACTCAACTCACTCACACACACACACCACTCAACTCACTCACTTACACACACACACCACTCACCCTCACACCACTCAACTGACTCACACACTACTCAACTCACTCACTGACTCACACACACCACTCAACTCACACACACTACTCAACTCACTCACACACACACACCACTCACCCTCACACCACTCAACTGACTCACACACTACTCAACTCACTCACTCACATACACACACCCTCACACCACTCAACTCACTCACACACACACACACTACTCAACTCACTCACTCACATACACACACCCTCACACCACTCAACTCACTCACACACACACACTACTCAACTCACTCACTCACATACACACACCCTCACACCACTCAACTCACTCACACACACACTACTCAACTCACTCACTCACTAGGGCTGTCGCGGTTATGGAATTTCCTTTGCGGTAATGTTGAGTGGCTCAATAGCGCGATATGCAGTATTACCGCCATTTATTTATTTCATTTATATGTATTTGTTGCTATATAAATAAAGTTAACGATGTGGACAAAAACGAGGACATTTTCAGTAACCAATGTAACCGAAACTAAACAGCGTCTATTTGCGCATTGAAAGGCTTTCACTCAGCGCGCATATTGTTATGACAACGGACTTTGAGTGAGTCACAGGGTGAGTCATTAAACCGTTCATTCAACGAACACATGATTCAAAAAAGCTGATTCATTAAAAGAGATGTAATGAAACAAGGTGTTAATTATTTTTAACTTTGAGTTCCACTTTTCAAGGCTCAGCTGAGCAGCAATGCGTCGCATGGGTAACGCTGAAGCTGATGCTTCACTTAAATTAGAGACCAATATGGCATTGATTCAATGCGCTGATTTTATTTCCCCGTGGCATCCTCGCGCTGTGGGATGCTGACCAGCGCTGATGCTGACGCGCATTTATGGGAAATACCCGTGACATGAATGTTAAAAGGATGATACGACAAATATTTCGCTTTCCTTTGACACGGCAACCTTTTCACGACTTCAAAGACAGACGCAGGTAATCGCACGCGCTCTGCCGATCTCTCTCATTCACTGTCTGTGTGAAGCCTCTGTAGGCTACACATCACCAAGATAAACAGTCTTTTTATCATTATGAACTTGTTCACCATTCAATACACATGCATGAAGTTCAAAACAAGAAGGGTATAGCCTTATAAAAAACGTGAATATCGCGGTTGTTGCGATTACGTGCAATCCTCTGCGGTTGACTTGTCAGAAGCGCGGTACTACAATATTGCGGTTATCGCGACAGCCCTATCACTCACACACACACCACTCAAATCACACCACTCAATTCACTCACTCACACACACACACCACTCAACTCACTCACTCACACACACACACCACTCAACTCACTCACTCACACACACACCACTCAACTCACTCACTCACACACACACCACTCAACTCACTCACTCACACCACTCACACACTACTCAACTCACTCACTCACACACACACCACTCAACTCACTCACTCACACACACACCACTCAACTCACTCACTCACACACACACCACTCAACTCACTCACTCACACACACACCACTCAACTCACTCACTCACACCACTCACACACTACTCAACTCACTCACTCTCACACACCACTCAACTCACTCACTCTCACACCACTCAACTCACTCACTCTCACACCACTCAACTCACTCACTCTCACACACCACTCAACTCACTCACTCTCACACCACTCAACTCACTCAACTCACTCCCTTACTCACACACACCACTCACTCTTACACCACTCAACTCACTCACTCTCACACTACTCAACTCACTCACTCACACACACCACTCAACTCACACCACTCACACACTACTCAACTCACTCATCACTCAACTCACTCTTACACCACTCAACTCACTCACTCTCACACTACTCAACTCACTCCCTCACTCACACACACCACTCACTCTTACACCACTCAACTCACTCACTCTCACACTATTCAACTCACACCACTCAACTCACTGACTCTCACTCTCTCAACTCACACACCACTCAACTGACTCACTCACACTCACACACACATCACTCGACTGACTCACTCATTCACTCAACTGACACAACTCACCACTCACTCACTCACACACTCACCCAGGCATCGGTAGGGCACCACGATGTGCGTGTGACTGCGGCACTGCTTACGGCCCTTCTTACACCAGTCCCTGATGCTGACCGGCTGATTGGCCTCCACCACATTCGTGATCTGAAGCTCTGGATACACCTGAACATGACACACACTCTCACACTTAATGATGCATTCAGAACATATGCACTATGTCATTTATTATCAAGAGTTTGGGGTCAGTAAGATTTTTTGTACGTTTTTGAAAGAAGTGACTTCTGCTGTGCTCACCAAGACTGCATTTATTTTATCAAAGATTCAGATATCAAAGGTCAGTAAGATTTTTTTTTTTTTGTAAAAAAGAAATTAATCCTTTTATTCAGCAAGGACAACACAAGTGGATTTAAAAATGGAAAACTCATGTTTACAGTGACGCAGCTTAAGCTCTGCCTAGGCCGAGCGCTTATTGAATCCTGCATCATATTCTGTGCATCTTTCATATAATACACTGATGATTGTTTTCAGTTCTTCCAAACCTCCATCTGCTGTTCTGTGTCTCCTCTGTTTCATTTCCTCCCGAACCCTTCCTTCAGTGTCTGTAAATCTATCTATCCATCTATCTCTCCATCTATCTCTCCATCTATCTCTCCATCTATCTCTCCATCTATCTCTCCATCTATCTCTCCATCTATCTCTCCATCTATCTCTCCATCCATCTCTCCATCCATCCACCCATCCATCCACCCATCCATCCATCCATCCATCCATCCATCCATCCATCCATCCATCCATCCATCCATCCATATCCATCCATCCATCCATCCATCCATCCATCCATCCATCCATCCATCCATCCATCCATCCTTCCATCTATCTCTCCATCTATCTCTCCATCTATCTCTCCATCCATCCATCCATCCATCCATCTATCTCTCCATCCATCCATCCATCCATCTATCCATATCTATCCATCCATCCGTCTATCTCTCCATCTATCGATATCTATCTATCTCTCCATCTATATCTATATCTATATCTATCTATCTATCTATCTATCTATCTATCTATCTATCTATCTATCTATCTATCTATCTATCTATCTATCTATCTATCTATCTATCTATCTATCTATCTATCTATCTATATGTGTGTGTGTTGATCTTTACCTCCTGGCAGTATTGCAGGATTTCCTCTTTAGTTCCGACGCAGCTCTTGGTTCCGGACGGATCGGGCTCCCATTTTCCGGTCTGAACGTTGATGTGCAAGTTGGGTTTTCCACAGAACATTGCGATCTGTGGCTCGGCCAGCAGTCCGGTACCAGAGTCTGAGGGAACCTACAACAGAACAGAACCACAGATCAAACAAACCGAACAGAACCACAGATCAAACAAACCGAACAGAACCACAGATCAAACAAACTGAAACGCCTGCAGCCTTAAAAACAATGCCAAATCCATTTACTGCCTTATGGCATTAAAATAAAAGCAGACAAAACCAGTGTTTTTGAGTTTGAGTCAGAAATCTCCAGTTCGGCAGCTTTACACACAACAAACTTTAGTTTTATTTAGTCTGACGGCACCGAACAAAACCACAGATGAAAAACTTTAGTTTTATTTATTTCTAATTTTTGTATTAATCTGAAGCATTGTTCATATACCATTCGCCTGCTTTATTAAACATTTTACTTTAAAAACAGTTATCAACTGTTCTGCATGTAAACAAACATCATATAAAAAATTCGTCTGCAACCTGAATGTAGAGCTGAATCTGAACGTAATGTGGATGTAAATGTAATCAGCGATGGACCGCAGCATTTCACAAAATACAGCCAAACAAACCAAAGATTATTCAGACAGCAGATATCATTCGATATTGTTTCACCAGTGTGTGCAGGACACTATAGTTCATTTGTGTAAGTGAGGAGAGCAGAATAAAGTAAACTGTGACATATTACACCCAATAATTCTTCATACAGTGACTACCAGTAAAGATTGGGAGCAGAAATGATTCCTCCACTTTGAGCTGATCATGTTTTGCTGAAGTGTGTTTTCTGTAATTGCTAATGCTCTTTTTACACACACACTGAACAACATGAAGCATTGCTTGGTCACTGGTTGAGCTAAACTGGTATTATCTAATTGTGTAGTTAAATTTAACAGCTGACAGATATTCAACATAATTCATGTGTGAGAGTCTAACAGAAGGACGGACAAAACCAGTCAAATATCCACTGATCTGAGAACTGAGTTCTGCTCATGTTTATCACCATTATAGCGAATAAACTGTGATAATGTGAGACATGTTGAAGGAGTCTGAATATATTTTGGTTTGACTGTAAATGTAGTCAGTGATGGACAAATATTTCACTAGATAGGAGATATACTGTATATGGTTTTCTTTGAATGGCAAACATTGGTATTGCATCTTCGAATTTGGTTCCCATCACCGGTGAAGGACAGAAGGAGGATTAGGATGAAGACAAAACACCAGGATCGTCCTGATATAATGACAGAACATCAGTCTAAACACGTTGACGTTAAACATCTTTATCAGCTCTTTTAGGACTTCACTAAGTAAACATGTCGAAGTAAATAAACTCTTCCTGTGTCGCAGTAGATCAGAACAGACCATCTTTAGCCAGAACGTTCTGAAACATTGAAGACAATGCGAGAGGATTTCAGTAAAGGCTGAGAAACGCTCCTCAATGAACGTATTGTGTTAGATAAAGGACAAAGACGCGTGAGGGAGGGCGAGACAGACAGAGAGAGATAGACATGCTAACGTTTTGTGCTCGCTAATCTTATTAGCGGACCCAACGTGTTGGCAAGAAAACAGCGTCCTATCTGTGACGAGGCTGTGCTGTTCTGAATAGAGACGCGCATGAGGACCGTCTGATACGAGACTGAACCAACCAGTCGAAATACAATGAACTTTACAGGTTGTATAATTGCAAGCAAGCTAGTTTTACAAACTTTTTATCTTATTTGCACACATAGCCTCACCAGGATTCGTTCATTTCATTAAAGTGGTATTTATTTTACATGCATCCAAGACCAAAAACACTTTATTTAACTCATAAATCTCAGTGTCTGAAACGCTTCCATCGAGGATTCAGTCTCTCCAAGCCCCGCCTCTCTGAGAGCTGCTCTGCTGTGATTGGTCAGAAAGCAAACGCTCATTATCATATCTGAATTTTTCAGTTATTGAATCTTCTGAAATTACAATTGAATTATTTTAATTGCAATAAAATTGCATATAGTTTTAGTATAAACATATAGTTTTAATATATTAAAAACAAGCAGTTTGTCATTACAGCAGAAATATAATTTGAGCATTTGAACATTTTCTTTGACATCAAAGGAGTCAAAAAGTTTGAGAACCATCTTCAGAATCACTTAAAATAAATGCAATAAAAAATGAGCAGAAGCAGATTATAGCCATTACAAAACATGAAATATTACATCAGTCACGCATATTAATTAAGTGACATTCGGTCATTTGGAGATGATTTACCGTACACTGCCCGATTGGCCCATTAAAAGAACGTCTACAACATTCTGTGTTTTCAAAGTGAAAGTTTAAAGGTGCTCTAAGCGATGTCACGCGTTTTTTAGGCCAAAACATTGTTGTCACATACAGCAAACATCTCCTCACTATCCGCTGGCTGCCTGTCCCCTGAACACACTGTAAAGAAACACGATCTCTGTAGACAGCCCAGGCTCCACACACAGCAACACAAACAAACTGGGCCAACCCGCTCCACGAAACACAACAGACAGTGTTCCAGCCTGGGGGAGGGGTTAGTGCGCGCACATGGGGGGTGTGGAGGAGAGAAGCATGAAGAGGGAAGTTAGAATTATAACTCTTCAAGTTTGATATGGCCGACAAACGACCAAAGAGACGACGTTCTGATGAACAGATTGCAAAAATACAAAGAAGAGGGAAAAGGAGAAGGAACGCATGCCCGAATTTACACTGGAAAAGCCTTTGAAAGGTGGAGAGAACTCCGCCGGCAGAAGCGCTTCCAATCCGACATTCAGGGAACGTTAGCTCTGTTTCTGCTGGACAGGGTAAATCCAGTTTGGTTTTTCTAAATGGACTTTCATGTTCGCCTAACAAACACAAGGATATAATTAGCTAGAACAATGCAGTCAGCGCTAACTTTGGTGAATACAACATATAGGTTTCTAGCAGCTAGCTATCGATCTCTATTGTAAATAATCAAGCAAACTCACAGTAGGGCGACAGTTTGTGTGAATGATTGTTTTCACCAACTATTTATTATGAAATTGAATGTTCATTCATAGCCTATTGACAACTTTGACTAAATTTGAAGCTAACGTTATCTTGCTATTATTGCGTCCTGGTATGGGAGCTAAAGTTATAACCTCAGGTGGCGAAACGTTTTATCGTGTTTTTCTGGTAATGTTTCTATTTTTTTTTGCATTATATGAAAGCATTTGTCTCACTTGGCGACATTACACCTTGAAAGAAGTATCAGTGAAACTACAGGGGGAGGGGACGGGATGAGGAGGAGGAAGGTCGAGCTAGCCTCCGTTTGTTTGACTATACTTTGAACGTCAACAAGAAGTGACGTCACCCAGCATCGCTTAGAGCAGCTTTAAGGAAATAGTTAGTAGTGAATATTATGTCTATTGGTTCTATGACAAATGGCTTTCATTGTTAAATGCATAAATGTAAAGGAAACGAAAGTTATTTTTGGAGAATTTCTGTGCAAGAAAGTGTTGATTCAATACAAGCAGACACAGATTATCCCACAGAACTTCAAATCCTGAACACACACACACACACACACGTTCTTATCGATATAAATGGAAACGTTGCAGAGACTTCTGTTGTTTTATATATATAACTAGTCATATATACTGTTAAGATACACACACACACTCTCTCTCTCTCTCACAGGCACACTTAAAATACTCGCACACACACACACTCACTCACACAGACACAATCACACACAGTTCCCCCACAGGTGTTTCTCCAGCACATGGCACCTCGACACACACACACACACACAGGTGTGGGATCACAGGGTTAAACCGGGATCCGGGATAAACTCCCATAAAGCTGCTGGTCGAGTGTCGACATGATCCGAGTGTCAGAGTCTCAGTTCTGCTGAAGACCAGGAAAACACGGAAACTTCTAGAACCAATATACATTTTTTCCAGCTCTAATATTTTTCAATGAGTAGAAATTGCTACTTATGATATGAGTTTAAAATAAAAATAGCTACTTATGAGTCTGGTGTTAAAAAACAACAACAACAAAAACACGTATACACACAAATACTTTTCCTAGAAATACAGTCTTTCTCAGGTGAAAAATCAACCAGTGAGCAAATATTTGATCAAACGACTTTAATATGTATAACTATAAGGTTGAAGATTAACGTCTGCACTCAGCCACTGGACCAGTACAGTACCAGTACAGTTCATAAACACAGTCCAGAACAACACACTTCCACATGCTGAACTGAACACCTGATAACAGTGTGTGTGATATAAGAGGTTCATATCAACCAGAGATCCTCGGCTGTGCACTGATTATGAGTGTGTGTGTGTGTGTGTGTGTGCGAGGCTACTGTCATATGAAAAAAAGCCCCTCACAATAAACACACCCCTCACACACTTTCTCCCAGAGGACACTGGGGGTTTATGGACGTGAGCCTGACCGTTGCCATGGCAGCAGAGTGTGTGTGTGTGTGTAGAGGTGGGGTCATGGCAACAGTCTCTGTGGGAACAGACGTCTTGATTGCGTCGCCGTGTGTGTGTGTGTGTGTGTGTGTGTAAATGACTGGCCTGTAATCACTGTAACACACACCCACCCTGAAGATCCGGTACCAGCCAGGAGCGGATATAATCCCACACGCACACACACACATCTTTGTGGGGACTGTCCATACTCACACACACACACTCTCTCTCATACACACACATACATATACTAAAATATATACAATTCATAAAATTATACATTTAATTGAAATCAGCCATCAAAACATTCATGTAAAATAACTAAAAGCTAAATAAAATAGTGCATTATTAATTATTTATAAGGTAACATAATGTGGATATAGTAACATGTAAATGAGCTGCTTTTATTCAAAACGACTGATACTTTTACCCAATAAACACCTTCACAAACATTCTTTCATTGAATCAGTGTTTCTTCAGCACAAATTTACATAAATGTGAAGTGATGCTATAGATCGGTAGTGCGTTTATACCGCAGTAAAACACAATAACGCTGTGTGTGTGTGTGTGTGTGTTGATATCTGAGAGAGACACAATATGACTGATGACATTTACTCAACAACACAATCCTTAAAACTGTCCTGTCCTCGACTCAGATGTACGTCAGCCCTCAAACAGATGCACTACTTACACACACTATCTAGACGAAACTGTGATAGAGTTCACACACACTGATGCTTTCGTGTCCGTACTTCAACACACAAACTGGACGTCCGCTCTGGGAGTAAACAGAAGGTGGAAGCATCTCTCTCTCTCTCAAAGAAAGAAGTGATTCTGAACTGAAACGAGTCGTCAGTAATTCAGTCTCACTTCCTGCTGAACCTTGTGTAACTAATTTGCATAATGCTAATTTGCTCTGGTCCTGATTGGCTGATCAGCGTCTCTTAGCTCCGCCCTCAAACACTGTAGTGTATCTGAGACTGGGAGAGTTCGGTTCGTGTCGTTCGTGTCGAGAAGACGCTGTTTTCTGAGATTGATACGGTGAAACCCACGCCATCGTTACTGTTCGCATCACTGTGATCAAGAGCTGAGATTCAGATATGATAATGAGCGTTTGCTCTCTGACCAATCACAGCAGAGCAGCTCTCAGAGAGGCGGGGCTTAGAGAGACTGAATCCTTGACGGAAGCGTTTCAGACACTGAGAGAAAGAGCTGACGCTGCAGTGCAGATTATGAGGGAATTACAGTGATTTTGGTCTTGGATGCGTGTAAATATATTGTTGGAAACAACATTAGGAACCTTTAAAATTGCATTATATGGGCAGTTTTAATCAACTTGCAATAGTGAGTAAATGCGACACAGAAAAAAAAAAAGTAGTGTAGAAAAAAAAATTCCAACACAAATAATTACAAGGATACAGCAAGCAACACATTGATTGATTTAAACTAGGGCTGTCAGTTAAACGCGTTATTAACGGCGTTAACGCAAACCCATTTTAACGGCGTTAATTTATTTATCGCGCGATTAACGGTCTTTTTGGCCTAGCAAACTTTGTCGTTTTTTTCACATGCTTTTGCAACAGGACGCGGCGCTGCGCTGAAACCCATTCATGTCAATGGCTTGCGCCGCACGAGGACGTTTTGTTGCTTCGTCGACAAAAGCGCAAGCGGATCTAGCTAGACCGGAAACAAAACAACAGGCGCGCCGCACACACTTGTTTGGGTCTGCGAGCCGGCCAAATAGTAGGTTAATGTTACGTTTTGAGTGGATGACGAGCGCGAGACGCCGAAATCGATGCCAATAAGTTTCTGAATTAAAAAAGTTTACTTTTAAAAAGTTGCCAAATGGTTCCATTGACAAGACCAAAGTGATCTGTGTGTTTGGTCGTTGTGAACTGAGCTATCATCATCGCGATCGCAGCACGTCCAGTCTGAAACACCACTTGATGATGGCCAAGCACACACACACACACACACACACACACGATGCGAATCCTCCGCCCCCTCGTCAATATCAGGACCTCAGTATTTCTTTCACCCTTTTACTGATGGACAGAGTTACATTGTGTGAGAGATTATTTGCTCCAAGTGAGAATGTTAGTGTGAAATTAAACATATATTGTTAATGTTGTTTTCAATAAAAACATTTGCACAAAGCAAGCCGATCCACTTTTCCATGTTGATAAGAGCATTAAAATGAGAAAAAAAATAATGGGACAAAAATAAATCAAGAGACATTTAGAATAGATAAAAATGTGCGACTAATCGCGATAAAATATTTTAATCGTTTGACAGCACTAATTTAAACGTGAAATTTTGAAGTAGAAAAATTTAACTGAAATAGCATTTTCTTGTAAAACATTTAATATTTGCTTTGCTCATTTTTTAAACCAATTTTTTTCAGTGTGTGAATATTAATTAATGCATTATTGTTTTGTTTTTTTTACAAATAATCTAATAGATTCACACACACCCTTAACTACTGAAACCAACGTCTATATTCTGATTCTCACGGTACAGCTTCAACAAACACATCTATCTCTATTTACAAAACAACTCTATGCTGATTCTATAGAGCTTCTGTAGCTCCGCCCCTTTTCAGCAGCATCGAAAACCAGTGGAAGCTCGCTGTGTTCAGTCTTCTGGTTTGCATTTCCATAATTAATTTAAAATCTTCCCGGTCTGCTGACATTTGTTAAGACATTACAATGGTCATGATAACTTTCGTTAACTCTACAATAAGTAAATCCACTTCACAAGCTAAAAATAGAAATGGGCGAGACCACAAAACCTGAAGTTCAAACACAGATTTCTAAAGATGGCTGCGCGCTTGTTCCTCTGGCATAATGAAACATCACATGAGTTCAGAGAATAGGCTGGAAGTGTGCGAGCGAACGAGGGCGAGAGAGACAGGAATATGTGCCTCGCCCCTCTCTCTCCTGAGGAACACTAAATATAGCGAGAGAAACACACGAGACCGGGAAACACTGTTTATCTCTCATCCTTCACAACTATCATTGCATTCTATGCATTAGAACTGAACAGGTTTAAGAAAGCAGTCCTGTCGAAAAGATCAGTCTTGATTTGATACACAAACACAGAAGCAAAATAATATTTCACAAATAGCCATATGACAATGTGTAGAAAAATTACCCAAAAAAATCATTTAGTTTAGACTGGAGTGAGGGGAAAACAGAAAAAGCACAAAGCAAGTTGTTGTTGTTAGCTAGATGCCAATTTGATTCAATTGTAAGCCATATGGATGGAAATTTAGACAATTAGTTCAAATAAACTTTTTAATGCTACTTTTAGAATTCTATTTTTTAGTATTGATATGATTATACAGGTGAAACTCGAAAAATTAGAATAATGCAAAAGTTTGTGTATTTCAGCAACTCAAATTAAAAAGCGAAACTAATATATTTAGTATACATATAACTATAAATGCATGATTATGCTTTTCAGAAGGCCGACATTTCTGTATTTAAAATCCTTTTTTTTTATTGATTTCATGCAATATTCAAATTTTCTGAGATTTTGAATTTGGGGTTTTCATAAGCTGCAAGCCATAATCATCAAAATTATAACTTTTGCACGATATTCTAATTTTTCGAGTTTCACCTGTACATACCCAACTAATTATTAGGTCTAGCTATGAAATTGGTAAAATCAGATTTTTTTTTAAAAAGAGCGCAAGAAAGAATGACAGTGTCGGAAATGAAAAGACCATTTTTGACCCAGGAAAAACCCTGTAAATGATAATGCAATCAAACATTACACACGGCATATAAATCAAAACTGCCAAAACGACTGTGACTCGATCGTCTCCATCTGTGTTTATGATCATCGCTCCGACTGTTCAAAACATCCAGTTTATTAGGGATTAAAAAAAAAACTATTTGTTTTGCTCTTTGAACATTAAGGAAACATTCCATTGTATCATTCTTCAAACATTAGAGGAGTGTTACTTTTAAATGTTCTCTGAACATTCCGAAACAATTAGTTACATTTAAAAAAATTAACAACCGACAAAACATGTCAGGAGAAAAGATGTGTGTGTGCTCTTTTACAGACCAGATAACACTGAACAAACGTTCTATTAACGAAACGATGTTTGTTCATAACTTTGAGAGAAAATTACTAGTTAGCTGGGAGTGTGGTATGATGAATTAATAATAAATCAGTTTATTGATTTCATTTATTTAACATGCTTATCTTTAACACGATAATGAGCATCTGTGGTCTAAATCAGAATAAGCAATATCACGTTCACAACACTAATAACACCTGCATGTGTTCACACGGCGAGAGCTTTTACAGTACAGAACAAGAACTAAGTAACTTCTAAGCAGTTTTACAGCCAGCGCACGCTTCGTAATATACGATTCTCATGCAATGACACGCAACACCGGGTTCAGCATCACACATGCGTTACCGCATCATCATCAATCCTCCTGTGGGACGAGGCCACACGGGACGTGCTAATCACGCTTCCCTGCTCGTGGCTATGAAGGTCAGAGGTCAAATTTAACAACTAGAAGCATCTGTCATGTGACATGGATGTGTAATTCGCAGCGCTCTCATTATAAAGACCCTCCGCGGGGCTGTTTCCATGGCGACAGATGCACTGGGGCATATATATATATATATATATATATATATATGTGTCATTCCTGGGTTTTAAAATCAGCACAGTCCGCACAAATATCATGAATCAAAGCATCATTACTGAGGGATGAGCTGCAGGATACAACGTTTCTTGCGTTAAAATCACTTAACGCAAGAAAATACAGTATGAATATATAGTTTAAACACACTAAATGAATAATACTCTTACTTTTTTGCATTTCATAAATGTATAAGCACCACTATAACAACACTTGGCTACATGTCATAATAAAATATATTAATACTGCATAATAAGACTTGTGTGTGACAACGCAAATTAATCATATATAATCATTATGATTTACATCTACCAAAGTTTATCCACTTTTATTTATTAATTATGAAAAATGCATTTCTGAGCAATGAATGGTTTAATTGAAACGATGAAATCAAACCTTTTTTTTCCTACTGAAATAAATCGGTGTAGAAGCAATTAGAAATTGCTAGTAAATTTCACAAACAATTGAATAAAAGTTTTGCAAGTATTTTCTCGTAAAAACGTACTCCGATGTTTTTTTATTTACGACTTCGAAAATCGCTTTTTACAGTGTAGCAAAATTAAGATGACAAAGAAGCATTGAGAAACTACACTAACGCAAAAAAAAATTAAATCTGAGATATTGTTGCTTAATTTTATATAATGGCACAAAAATATATCACAAGTTTACTATCGGCCAAGCCGACTGGCAGGTTTTGCACAAACTCATCCCGATTATTCAAGAAGCTGTTGTGTTCACCGCTCACACACACACACACACACCGCTCACCTGCTGACACGTCACGTTACCGCCAACAAAGCCACGCATTCAGTGTGTGTGAGCCCAGCGCTCATCTCAAAGCCGGCTCTGAATGCCGGTCACGTGACCTTCACAGGTCGATGGTTCTGGACGACAGCGGATAATCACAACAGAGAACATGCAATACGGCGTTTCATACGAGGCACAGACGCAAACAAAGACACTTTCATCAACAACTCGGCCCTTGTATTACAGTGTATCTGTGATGGTTTTGCTAACAACATTTAACATCTAACGATATTAATGCACTTTTTATTTTGGACATCACTCAAAAACATTCACACAAGTCAAAGAAGAAATATTTTAGTTCTCAGATCAGTGGATATTTGACTGGTTTTGTCCGTCCTTCTGTTAGACTCTCACACATGAATTATGTTGAATATCTGTCAGCTGTTAAATTTAACTACACAATTAGATAATACCAGTTTAGCTCAACCAGTGACCAAGCAATGCTTCATGTTGTTCAGTGTGTGTGTAAAAAGAGCATTAGCAATTACAGAAAACACACTTCAGCAAAACATGATCAGCTCAAAGTGGAGGAATCATTTCTGCTCCCAATCTTTACTGGTAGTCACTGTATGAAGAATTATTGGGTGTAATATGTCTCAGTTTACTTTATTCTGCTCTCCTCACTTACACAAGTGAACTATAGTGTCCTGCACACACTAGTGAAACAATATCACACATTATATCTGGTGTCTGAATAATCTTGTTTGACTGTATATAAATACTGTCACACTGGTGCATATACATGCAAATGTATTGTATAAATATTGTTTTGGATTCATTTAATGAATAATTGTTTGTGGAAAACAGGCTAGATTTACTTCTTGGCATTAATGGTTGAAACAAATGATGGTTCTTCTTTATTTTAGTCATTTCAGATAAATACATAAACACTGAGATGCTTATTAAATATCATAAACAGGCAGAAGAACATATTTTTTGTTATATCAGTCCATGAATGCAAAGCATCTGTCAAACCTCCATTTCTCCAGACCTTTTGTTAGCAAGAACAACAAAACCACACAATGTGAAAGCAATTAAACACTAATATAATGCAGTTCAGTGCAAATCAACATCTCACAATTAATGACCTCAAAAATAACTTGAGCTTCAGATCCAGCTAATGTTGTTTACATCTATAACTGGAATAATAGCTGTGATGGATGGAGTCAGGGAGTAATACCATAGTATTTCACACAATATTTTCATATATAATGGCATTGACGTAGTAGTACTCCAAGAATACCATGGTAAATGCCCAAAAACTATGGCTTTACCACAGTAGCTTGTTATAATATCCTTCAAAAGTCTGTAAATGTGGAGAGAATGGAGTGGCCAGACTGTGGTGTGGAGGATTACAGGCTTAGACAAGAGCGAAAACAATTGTGTCTTAAAGTAAAAATAAACTTAAACCGCTTGTTAGTGTTTAAAAATAGCGCGTTCCTCGAAACACAATGTTGCTGCAGTTTCATCCAGTTGAGTTCAGGCTATCTTGAACAGCTAAAACCAGACTAAACTGGTTTACTGGTTTTAACTGGTCTTCCAGCCTGGTTTTAGAGTGGTTTTGAACACTTCTTTAGCTGGCTACACTGGGAGACTAGCATGACCACCTTAAACCAGCATAGGCTGGTTTGGGAACAAAAGGGAGAGTTTCTAGTGATATTAACGCGACAAGACCAGTGATACATTTTAACGAGTCACGTCTTAAAGTCCCCCTGTGGTGTAAATCCAGCTTTTAATGTTGTTTATGTGTCTATGTGGTGTGTGTAATACGCTTTAAGACACACCGTGTGTAAGTTCATAAGTCGACAGCATTGCTGAGTATTTCCTGCTTAAAACTGCAGTGAACCAAAGACAGTCTCAAAAACACGGTTTGAAATCGCTGGTGTTTCTGACGTCACAAACGACCTTGTAACCAATCAGATCAACGTGTGATCGCCAACCAGTGGATCTCTGAGCTGAGTGAGGGAGTGGAGGCGGGGCTCATTTGCATATTCATAGAACAGCCTTCACTAAATGCGCGAGGGTGTCGAGTTTCATTCAAGATATTTTAAGACATTTAAAGGTAAAAACGTTTAAATATGTCGTTTTGGTGATCAAAGATGAGTTTTAAGAGATACAATTATTGACTTACTGACCCGACGTCATAAAAATAATGTTCTCTACACCCGCCCACCACCAACAACACGGTTGATTGAAATCAAACCTAACGAGATCCTGACATTCAGTCCCAGATTATCCAATAGCATCTCATTTGATTCCTAGAGGATTCGTGTTTGATCCCATCATGATCCCTGTTGTTTAATCCCAACCCAACAGGCCACTGAACGCATTCCTCCATTAATTATCCGGATCTACACCAAATCAGAGTCGATATAAAACAGCAATGAATGTGCACTGAATATGTTGTCAAATTATGTTCATAAAGACAATCACGCGACCGCAGCAGATCGAGTATTTATGATATGACAGTTTTCTTATTGATATAAATTAGTGGATCTGTTACACAGTAGCATATTTCTCACTCTGGATATAAAACATCGCACGATACATTCCGCATATGTAGCGATTATATCGCGAGAAATATTTCCAATGTAACCGGAAAAAAATCCACACCAACCGAGCAAACAAAATTCCTTAGGTAATATTACATGACTCAAAAAAAATATTAATAATTGAACCTCGTTCTGAACGCATAAATAATAATCGTCGCGATGTTTGCAGACGAAATGTACAGTCGCCGCTGGTTTTTTTTATATCGTTGAATCGTAGTCGTTCTTGTGTATCTAATGTTGCTGTAATCGTTACATTGAATCGACTTGTTACATTGATGATCACATTGATCAGCGTTCCGCGTCGCGATACGATCTTTCGTCGATGTCTTACCTCGGCGAGCGTCAATGTCGCGACCATCAGGAACATGAAAACCTCTCGACACCCCATTCTGCTCCTCTCCTCTGCGCTTCCAACAAACAGTGCTGGGTTTGATCGAGTAAATATATCCGTTCGGTGTAAAATGTCGGTGTGTGTTTCGTGTCGACTCCCAGAAGAATGCGATGCGCCTGCGATAAAGGCGAGTCAGAAGAACAACGCGTCATGTGACGCGACGCGGGAATGAGTGTGTGGGAGGGGGGCAGGGAATGCCTGAAAACACTGCAAACTAACATTAAAATAAAACCCAAGACTACTCTTACATCTACAACCTTTATTTTACCTAATTTTATAAATATTTTTCTTTTAAATTTAAATATATTTAAAATTATTATTATTTTTTTTTTTTACATAAATAATTTATTGTTGTTTATTTCAGCTTGTTTGGTTGCTGCTTGCCTGAAACGTACATTTTATGAGTAGCCTAATCAAATATATTAATATAGTGATGAAAATGTACTCTTCGGATTTGTTTTTCAATCAATTTGTTACTTTATTAAGCTATTTTAATTTTTAAAACATAATCGGTTTATTTTTGTTGAGCTTAGTTATAAAAATATATTATAGTGATAACAAAAAAATGTACTCTTCAGATTTGTTTTTCAATCAATTTTTGTTACTTTATTAGGCTATTTTAATTTTTAAAACATAATCGGTTTATTTTTCTTAGCTTAGTAATAAAATATATTATAGTAATAACAAAAATATTTTACTCCTCAGATTTGTTTTCAATCAATTTTTGTTACATTTGAATTTTTTTATATATATATATATATAATCGGTTTATTTTTTAGGTTTTCACTATAATTTATGTCGTCATTGCTCATCTAATACATGCATTTTATTTTGCATTTGTAAAAAATAAAAATAAAGGCATTAAATGTCTTGAATAGGTATATTGCATGAGAATTTATTTGTTTTGCAATAAATGTTTGTTACATTTATTTAATTTTTTCCAATATAATCGGTTTATTTTTTAGGTTTTCACTATAAGTCGTTCTCATCTAATACATGCAACTGTTAAAAATACAAATAAATAAAGGCATTAAACGTATTGTACTATATTGCAGGTAGAGAGGGCGTGTGGACGTTCAGAGGGTTTCTGAATAAAATATATTTGTATTTTAAAGTGTAGTTTATTGACTGTGTGAGGAAAAATCGCTTTTAAAGGCCGCTATGAATTAAACATAATGATAACAAATTGTGCGATAGAAATACCTGCTGTATGGATCACCTTGCAAAAAAATAAAAATCATGCAGGCTTCGGTTTTAGTATGAAAAGTAAACACTGACATAAAACAACGCGTTAAAGCTTTGCTGTTTGGACACAATCGGTAGTTTCTGAGAAGAGTTAACAGCACCTGGCGTGTTTTTATAATATGCTGCGGTCACGTGATACAAGTCGGAACTCTCAGAAAAATTCCCAGTTTACACGTTGGAATTAAGAGTTGAAATCTCGTAATTACGGAAATAACACAAATTGCCCTATTAGTCCTTTCAAATTTCTATGGATATGAACAAACACATTTTTCTGCATCCACAACCCTATTATTTCCTCAGAGGATTAATCAAGACACACTTTTTGTAGGTATGAGAATATATTGTTACTCTGTAAAACACACATGAAGTTTATTCCCATATTAACAGCATTTTCATTTGTCATGAAAAAAAAAAAAAAATAACACTGATTTTGAACCAATCACATTTTTGATCTCATATGAGTTTGTAGGCCTGTCCTGGTCTCACGCTGCTCGAAATAACTATTATTAGTGTTCATTAGATTTGTGAGACCATAAATGTCCATGGCATTAATACAAAAATATTCAAATCCTCTGCTTTATTCCCAGATCGCTGGTCTTGTGTTGTGCAATCATCATCATCATCATCATCAGCAGAACACAGGCTCATTTCCGGCTATCTCCTGGATACGGTGGAGGTGGAGAGTGTGTGTTTGCTCGGGGTGGAGTCGGTGTGTATGGAGGCGGCCGGAGGTCAGGAGGATACATCTCATAATCATAACTGTACGGAGGAGGAGGACCTGCCAAAAGAAAAGAGCTGGAAATTAATCTTTGCAGGCCATTTTGTCACTATGGTTTTGTTCACTGTTGAATTATAAGACACAAACCAATGCGATTTTAAAACAGTTTAATCTGAAATCAATATCTCTGATCTCCATAATTATTTATGTGGCGAAATGCTGTGTAATAAGTGTACTATATTATATACGTAGACTAAATGAGGCAAGGGTGTAAAGTTACATTCAAGCTATTTTTAAGCATGAAGAATATTTTTTTCAAGGAAAAATACGTTTGAATATGTCATTTTGGTGATCAGAGATGGTTTTAAGGGATACAATTATTAGTGTCCTACAAAATAATAAATGCATATCACCCTGTTAAATATTTTATGATTAAATATAAAAGCAATATTGACACAAGATGCTAATTTTTCCAAGTTCACACAGAAACTGTTTATCATTTATTTTGGTCATGTTTCTATACCAAACAACTATGGAAAAATATTGACATCTATATTAAAGATGATATCCAGCATATATCAGTAACCTTTAAAGGCATTATTTTTGGATACTTTGAAAAAAAGCCTGCTTTGTTACTAATATAATTCATTTTATTGGCAAATTTTATATCCATAAATGTAAATTCACCAACAACAAACCCATTTTTATTGGGTTTTTTGAAAGAATTTAAAATGTACCGTAACGCCACTTCATCCTCGGTAAATAAGAAAGCAATTAAAATAAATTGTAATGACTTTAATTTGTGTAAACTAAATGATGTATAAAAAATATCTTACCCTCATGACCTTTTTATTTATTTATTTATTTTATTTATTGTTCTTTCTATCATCTATCGCTCTTTATTATTTCCCTTCTTTGTTTTAGTCAGTTATACATTGCTAACTTCTTCCTTTATTCTGTATGTTCAGATGACATTGTACATTTGATTTGTACAGACATGTTTGCAATTTTGTTACAAAGTTGTATACCATGATTGTCATCTTTGTATTGTTTGCAAGCATAATAAAAAAAACAAAATAAAAAAATAAATAAAAAAGGGATACAATTATTGACAACAGGGGGACGTTAGCTCACAAAAATATGTTCCAATTAAGTTATGAAAACGTCATTTCTGAATGTCTCTGATGTCAGACATTAAAGGAACACGAACATTACATTTCATCATTGTTCAGAGCATTATGGGAACGTTACTTTTGAATGTTCTCTGGAAAACAAGTTAGTAGTAACATTTAAAAAATGCTAGTCGAGCGTCCAACTGAAACTATAAATAATGTTCCCTTTCAAGGGAACTTCGAGCTGCGTTTGAGACGCGGTGGGAACGCTCTGCGTGATTGCGTCATGAAGCACGTGTAAAATCAGTCCAATGGAAGCCCGATACGTCATGGGTGACGTCATAGACCAGGAAACTATAAAGCACCCTTGAAAACAGACCGCGACAGCTTCTGTAGTCTTCAGCAAGCGCTCTCTGTGATTCTGTCCTTGTCTATTTATTGTTGTTTGTCAAGCCCAATATATATATCACTATCTATCATTATGGCGAGCAAAGCAATATTATAGAAGTTGTGTTGTTCCCTGCCCTCGTTACATCACGGGTGGGGACACACATCAGCTTTTTGTTGCTGTTTGGGAGTGGAGTATGCAACAGTCATTTCTCGAGGGATCTGACTGTGCATTGCGAGAAGCTGTCCGTGAGGACGCTCCGCTCCCGCCGGGCGTTCTTCGAGGAGGACGGTTCGGTTCGCGTTCCCCGAGCGGGTCTCTCTGTTGCCGAGGCTCGGAGACGGCTCGTATTTCGGGGTTCGTAAACGGATCTGACAGCGGGGGTTGGGACGGGCTCCGCCCTTTCTCAGCTTTCACATGCCAGATCTAGTGTGCTGCGATTTCCAGTTCCGAGGAATTGGTATCGTTAGTGTTTTGTTTTAAAAGAAGGAGAACAAAACAAATACAAATCTTTATAAAAAGGCAGATGTTTGAGTTTTCAATGAATACATTTTCCAGCTCATAACTCTGTTGAATAAAGAGGAGCTTTTTTAAAGAAAAAAGGAGGTTTTATCTAGTGCTGTTGCTAGTTAAATATTTACTGGCCAGCTGAACATTATGAGATTGAAAATAAAGAAGAGTTTGTTAAAGATGAACTGTATCTTAAACAGAGAAAACTCTGTATCTCAGCCTCCTCGTCGGGGACTGTGGTTTTCCCTATCTCCACACTGAGGTGTCGAGATCGTGGAATAAACCGGTTTGTAAAAAGTTGGGTATTAAGTATCATAGTATGACATTGCCTCGGGTTAAAGAGACGCTTACGAGCTTTCTCTCTCCCGAGTCGGCGTCATCGTTATTAACCCCGACGTTACCCACCAGCCATCTTAAATAATGAATACATTTTTTATTAGGCAGCGCTGGTGGGTAAAGTATGTAAGGACATGGATGAATGTGAGGGGCGACTCTCTGAGGAGGGTCGCAGCGCTGCCAGTTCGGTTGTTTCCTGCTGGTGGCCACAGAGTGATATATGTATGTATATATATATATATATATAAGTTTTTCTGATATAAAGATAAAGGAAAATAAAGATATAATTATGTCTGTTCTTCTGGACGCTCCGCTTTCAAGAAAACTGAGATATAAACCTTTCATCATTCTTCCTCACCAATCTAATGTTCCTGAGATATTAAGCTCCTCTCAGCACAAAGTGCAAAACAGAGCGTCGCCATTCGGGCTCCTCCGCAATTGAGGGGTACCTGGGTGGCGGTCGCAGTCTAGCCAGTTAGAGACATGCAAGATCTGAGGACTGTTTTATCTCTAAAATAGCTTTTACAAAGAAGAAGCCCTGACGCCGAGGCGATCAGGCTTCTAAGGGTGGTCCCCTCTGGGGTAGGGACGGTTTTGAGAAATCGTTTCTCCTCAGCGCCCTTTGGGGTGCGACTCTCTGAGGAGGGTCGCAGTACTGCCAGTTCGGTTTCCCTGCCGGTTCGCCGTTTCAGGGCACCAAGGTGTCAGTGTCCCCAAACGAGCCTTCAAATAAGAAAAAAAAAAAGAAGAGCAGTCAGTTCGGTTTCCCTGCCGGTTCGCCGTTTCAGGGCGCCGAAGTGCCTGCTTTTTTCAACGATCCTCCGAGGAGGGTCGTAGGAACTAAGCTAGTTAGAGGTAGGCAAGATCTGAAGACTGTCATCATCTCTAATAAAGCTTAGACAAGAAGTCCTGTCGCATGAAAACGAGGCTATCAGGCTTCTGAGGGCTCCTCCGGGGCAGGGACGGTTTTGAGAAATCGTTTCTCCTCGGCGACCTCTGGGGTGCGACTCTCTGAGGAGGGTCGCAGCGCTGCCAGTTCGGTTGTTCCCTGCCGGTTCGCCGTTCAGGGCACCGAGGTGTCAGCGTCCCCATACGATCCTCCGAGGAGGATCGTAGAGCGGTCAGTTCGGTTGTTCCCTGCCGGTTCGCCGCTTCAGGGCACCGTAGTGACTGTTCAACCAAGGGACGGTTTTGAGAAATCGTTTTTCCTCTGGGGTGCAACTCTCTGAGGAGGGTTGCAGCGCTGCCAGTTCGGTTGTTCCCTGCCGGTTCGCCGTTCAGGGCACTGAGGTGTCAGCATCCCCATACGATCCTCCGAGGAGGGTCGTAGAATGGTCAGTTCGGTTGTTCCCTGCCGGTTCGCCGCTTCAGGGCGCCGTAGTGACTGTTCAAATAAATCCAGAGGCCAGTCTTGAGAGACTGGTTCCCCTAGTAAATTTCTGGCAGCGTGGAAACTACTGCCACATATTTCTCAGTGGGTCCTGCACACTATAGAAAAGGGTTTCAGAATTCAGTTCGGTTCTCGTTCGCCCAGATTTCTAGGGGTCCTCCTTTCATTGGTGGACCCCGAGCAGGCTTTGGTTATGGAGCAGGAAGTACTATCACTTCTGCAAAAGGAGCTGTAGAAGGGGTTCCTCCTCCCAGCAGACAGCCATTACTTCATTGTTTCCGAAAGAGGATGAGGTGGTTCCCGAGGTTTGCTTTCGGGGGCGAAGCATACCATTATTGGGTTCTTCCATTCGGCCTAGGTTTATTACCCCACACCTTTACAGTATGCGTGGATGCAGCTCTGGCTCTTCTGAGACTCCAGGGCATTCGCGTATTATACTACATCAATGATTGGTTGTTCCTAGCTCAATCTGAGTTTATGGCAGTTCGGCATCGAGATGTCGTTCTGTCTCATTAAGGATGTTGGGGTTGCCTCTCAACGCAAAGAAGAGTGTGCTCTGAGGACCACTTTTCTAGGTGTAGCAATTCTACAGCAAACGTAATGGGGTATATCTAGGCCAGTCACTCACTGTGAAACAGTTTCAGACGGGTGGGTCTCATGGCAGTTGCGTCCAACGTTTTACTTTTGGCCTTCTGTTCATGAGACCCCTGCAGTGGTGGCTCAGGACCAAGGGGTTTTCTCCGAGGGGAAATACGTTTTCGCATGATCAAGGTCACGCGGCTATGCCTTCGTGCTTCGGTCATGTGGAAGAACCTTGGTTCCTCGCCCAGGCCCAGTGTTGGGGGCTTCTTGTCGACGCATATTGCTATCGACGGATGCTTCCCTCACAAGTGGGGGCGATCATGAGTGGTTGCTCGGCGAATGGCGGACAACACACTGATGGTCTCGTATATCAGAGCAGATATCCTGTTGAGGCAGGGGCTGAGGCCCAGGGGATTGGAGACTTCACCCCGAGGTGGTGGAGCTTCTTAGGGAGAACTTTGGTCTAACTAAAGTCAAGTCGACCTTTCACATCGTTTGTACAACGCATTGCTCTATATGGTTCCCCCTCACGCAGCCAGCTCTTCGCGGACTGGATGTGATGGTGCAGGTGTGGCCGAGGCTGCACCTGTACGCATTTCCCCCGATATCTATGCTCCTGGAGGTTCTGGAAAGGGTTCGCCGGGAAGGGGCCCGTCTGTTACTAGTAGCCCCTTTCTGGCCGACTCGAGTTTGGTTCTCGGACTTGGTGTCTCTTCTGAGCGGCTCTCCTATGGAGATTCCAATCAGGAGGGACCTGCTGTCCCAGGTAGAGGGCACGATATTTCACCCTCGACCGGAGTTGTGGAAACTGTGGGCCTGGCCTCTGAGGGGGCCAGGCTCAAAGAATCCGGTCTCTCGACTGAGGTCGTTGAGACCATTCTCCATTCCAGAGCCCCTTCCACGAGAAAACTGTATGCGCTGAAATGGAAATTATTCTCCACCTGGTGTGGTGAGCGTCAGTTAGATCCTGTTAACTGCCCTGTTGGTTCAGTTCTCGATTTTCTGCAAGACCGTTTCTCTGCTGGATTATCTCCTACCCCTCTGGGGGGTACTTCTATTGGGAGAGATCCTCTGATTACTCGTTTTCTCCGTGGTACATTGAGGTTGAGACCTGCACTGCACTCCAGAGCACCGGCTTGGGATTTAGCCATTGTACTTGAGGGTCTGGCTCTGGCTCCGTTCGAGCCCATTGAAGAGGTTTCAGAAAAATTCCTCACTTTGAAAGCTTTATTTCTCCTTGCTGTTTCATCTATCAAGAGAATTGGAGATTTACACGCCCTGTCGGTTGCTCCGTCATGTTTGGAATTTGCACCTGGTATGGTGAAAGCATTTCTATACCCTAGACCAGGTTATATTCCTAAGGTCCCATTCAATGTTGGGGGCCCAATAGTGCTGCAGGCCTTCTATCCTCCACCTTTTAATACCCCAGATCAGGAACAATTAAACCTGTTATGTCCAGTTCGGGCATTGGATGCCTACGTTCACAGAGCTGCCCTGTGGCGTAAGTCAGAGCAATTATTTGTATGTTTTGGGTCACTCAAAAGAGGGTGCCCTGCATCTAAACAGGTATGAGCAAGTGGATAGTCGAGGCTATTTCACTAGCTTATGAAGCGGCCGGTCAGCCTTCACCTATGGCTGTACGGGCCCATTCTACTAGGAGTATGGCGGCCTCTACGGCCTTAATTTCGGGTGTTTCCCTTCTTGACATTTGTAATGCGGCAGGTTGGTCCTCTCCACATACATTTGTCAGGTTTTATGACCTTGACCTCTCCACTCCTGGGGCGAGGTTGCTTGCTTCTAGTGTGCGCAAGGACTTCACACAGAACGGGCATTTGTCACTATGGCGTAGTGGGTATGGGGTTCCCACCGCGTCTCAAACGCAGCTCGAAGTTCCCTTGAAAGGGAACGTCTCAGGTTACGTATGTAACCCTGGTTCCCTGAGAGGGAACGAGACGCTGCGTTTGCCTGCCATACTTCCTGCATGCCCTGATCGACTTGCTTCAGACTTTTTCAGAAGCTGTCGCGGTCTGTTTTCAAGGGTGCTTTATAGTTTCCTGGTCTATGACGTCACCCATGACGTATCGGGCTTCCATTGGACTGATTTTACACGTGCTTCATGACGCAATCACGCAGAGCGTTCCCACCGCGTCTCAAACGCAGCGTCTCGTTCCCTCTCAGGGAACCAGGGTTACATACGTAACCTGAGACGTTTATGTGCTAACGCTAGTAAAGAGCAGATCACTTTGATTGAACGTTCTACTGAGAGAGAGAGAGCGCTCTGTGTGTGTGTGTGTGTGTGTGTGTGTTGTTGTGTTACCTGGGTAACCCTGAGTCACGGTGTTGATGTGTGTGGAGCTGAAGACGCCCACTCTCGCCCCGCGCCCGTTCTTCACACACACACAGATGCAGAGAACGACAGCGGCCACCGCACCCATCAGGAACACTACGCCGAACACGATCCCTGAGATAGCCGTTCCCCTGAAAGAGAGGCAAGAACAACTGTGATGACATTACTGTCTTCTGTAGAGATGATGAAGCTCATATTTTTATATTTTTTGTAAAACTTTGCATCATTGATTCTGTTATTATCTGATGAGAAAACGTTCTGATGAGATAGATGAGAAGTGTGTCTATGTATCACCTTTTTACCCGTTTAGTTCCTTTGTCTCATCTGCGTAAAGCACTTTGGATTACCATAGTGTATGAAATTATTATACTATTATAATATTAGGGTTCATACACACACACACTGTAAAATGTAATTCCAGGAGTTTCAAGGACTTTAAGCACTACTTTTTTGGTTTTCAAGGACTACAATCAGAGATCTCGCTTATCAAACAACATCTTTATTATATTTCAAATTTTAAAAAAGGTAAATAGATCAATAAAAATAAACTAATAAAACAATGACTGGAAACTTTAACCTTTGAAAGGACACCGCTAAAGATATCGCTTTCCTTGTTCAAACTGATTTCTTTTCTCATGAATATATGATTGACCTGAAGAATGAAAGCTGCATCATATACTTGAATATTTATACGAGTAACATTACGCTCATAGCCATGCGAAATATCTACAGGTGAAACTCGAAAAATTAGAATATGGTGCAAAAGTTCATTTATTTCAGTAATTCAACTTAAAAGGTGAAACTAATATATTATATAGACTCATTACATGCAAAGTGAGATATTTCAAGCCTTTATTTGTTATAAGTTTGATGATTATGGCTCACAGCTTATTTGGATTCGGACACTTATTTAAGAGTTTATTAAACTCTTATTTAGCAACTTGTATTTGGAAAACCCCAAATCCAAAATTAGAATATTGTGAAAAGCCATAATCATACAAATTATAACAAATAAAGGCTTGAAATATCTCACTCTGCATGTAATGAGTCTATATAATATATTAGTTTCATCTTTTAAGTGGAATTACTGAAATAAATAAACTTTTCGCGTTTCACCTGTAGATCAGTGTTAATTTTGCATGAAAAGATCCAAATTAAACACTCATTTCACATATATTGTATTTCAATAATCCATGCACTTTTCAAGTACCTTCCATAAATATGGCTGGTTTCAAGAGTTTAAGGACTTCAATTTCAAAAACTCATATTCAGCATCTTGAACGAAGCCTGTATTTTGCGGTTTATTTCTGTGAAGCTGTTTTGAAGCGATCTGTATAAAGCGCTTTAGAAATAAATGCACTAGTACAAGTGATGCTCATTTTAACAAACTCTAACTACCTGTTTTATGGCATGATGAACTCAATATTTGCATTCATCCCGAGCACTACATGTGTGTGTGTGTGTGTGTGTGTGTGTGTGTGTGTGTGTGTGTGTGTGTGTGTGAGACGCCAGACCACCCAGAACTCCCGATGGATCAACGCTGATCCGGCTCTCCTGGCTAAACACAGCTTTGTCGACACAAAAGACTAAACATGTTGGTTTTTAGTTGTCATTTCAAGTATGGATTAATGTGCGAGTGAGAGACCAAAGGTAAATATATATATATATATATATATATATATATATATATATATAGACGCTCACATGAGAGAGTGAGATTACTAGAGCTCTTCGTCTGCAGAAAAAGCCTGCGTACAAAAGTTTTGCTAATGTTCCCATTTCAGTTACGAAAGCGTTCATTCGCGATGTTCTCTGAACGTTCGAAACATACATGTTTCTTTGGTTGTGAGAACGTTAATTAAACATTTCGTTCAGCAAACATTACGGGAACGTTACTTTCGAATGAAAACAAGCAGTAACTCTTAAAAAAATTTTAAAACGAACGTTCGTCCAACTGAAAGATGTATAAATAACGTTATTAAAGACCAGATAAATGTGAATTAATTTTACGTCCTATTAAAGGGATAGTTCGGCCAAAAATGATATTTAAACCATGCATTACTCACCCTCAAGCCGTTTGAGATGCATATGTCAATCTTGTTTCAGACGAACACATTTTCAGTTATTTTAGAAAATGTCTTAGACCCTTCAGTGGATATAATGTGAAGCAATGGGGTCCACCTCCTTCAAGTCCCAAAATGTGCATACATCCTTCACAAAAGTAATCCATCCGGCTCCAGGGGGATAAACGAAGGCCTTCTGAGGGTAATCCGTGCGGTTTTGTCCTAAAAATATACATATTTAAAACTTTGTAAATGAAAATATCTGACTTCCGGCAACGATCGACGCGGGTGCGTTCACGCGCTTTCGTGTTTTGTTTTGCTCTGCTCTCTGGCTGCGCTGGCGCGTTCGTTCTACGTCACAACAGTTCCTAGGCTACGTCTTACCTCGTACACCGACTTCCATCACCCGTGAACGCGCGTCGATCGTTGCCGGAAGTCAGATATTTTCATTTACAAAGTTTTAAATATGTATATTTTTAGGACAAAACCGCACGGATTACCCTCAGAAGGCCTTCGTTTATCCCCCTGGAGCCGGATGGATTACTTTTGTGAAGGATGTATGCACATTTTGGGACTTGAAGGAGGTGGACCCCATTGCTTCACATTATATCCACTGAAGGGTCTAAGACATTTTCTAAAATAACTGAAAATGTGTTCGTCTGAAACAAGATTGACAGATGCATCTCGAACGGCTTGAGGGTGAGTAATGCATGGGTTAAATATCATTTTTGGCCGAACTATCCCTTTAAAGTGCGCTTGTTCATCACGTGGAGAATCTTTGCCTGTTAGTTGGGAATTAAGGAGATTTAATCTGTTAATTATTTAAAGTTGCTTTTAAATCAACTTTTAAAAAAAATAATGTTTGATTTATACTAAATAATAATTTTGCGTAATTGGACACAGGGTTTGATTATGGGTTGGATTTCAAGTTGAAGTGAAAAAAACAGATGTGTGTGAGGGGGGAAGGGAAGGTCAAAGGTCAACTCAATGGTGATGTTATATGTGAGTAAAATAGCAGCAGTGAGGAAGTGTGTGTGTGTGTGTGTGTCTGTGTACTTACGAAAGCACGTCTCCCACATACGCATAGTAAGAGCAGCAGAAAGGAGGAACACCGTCGCAACAATACTCAATACAGCGGTCACACTGAGCGTCTCCGCGTCCTACACACACACACACATACAATATGATTATGGGAAAAACATTGGGGAAATATTCCAATATCGGGAGAAACCACCAAATGCAAACAATACAAATACACATGCTCAATGAGAACTGATTGACAGAACATTCACTGACATCCAACAGGACAGATGACACACGCAGTGTTTCTCAGTGTCTGGTGTTGGAGAGTCAAGCTCGACTCTTCCCATCATTCCTGCCGCTGACGGACGAGTCTGATCCTGCACAAACACTCACACACTCTCACACACACACTCCTCTCTCGCTCAGAGCCCTTTAATGCATCAAACAGAAACCTGCTGGACTCTCGTGCCATTGATCAGTCACTAACAGCGACACACGTGCACGGCTGGTAAAGAAGAGTGTGTGACGCATAATTATTGCTTAATGCAAATCCAACATTAGTAGACCGTTATTTGTATCTGGGTTTAAATATACAGTCAAACCAATAATTATTCAGACACCAGATATAATGTGTGATATTGTTTCACCAGTGTGTGCAGGACACTATAGTTCATTTGTGTAAGTGAGGAGAGCAGAATAAAGTAAACTGTGACATATTACACCCAATAATTCTTCATACAGTGACTACCAGTAAAGATTGGGAGCAGAAATGATTCCTCCACTTTGAGCTGATCATGTTTTGCTGAAGTGTGTTTTCTGTAATTGCTAATGCTCTTTTTACACACACACTGAACAACATGAAGCATTGCTTGGTCACTGGTTGAGCTAAACTGGTATTATCTAATTGTGTAGTTAAATTTAACAGCTGACAGATATTCAACATAATTCATGTGTGAGAGTCTAACAGAAGGACGGACAAAACCAGTCAAATATCCACTGATCTGAGAACTCTGAGTTCTGCTCATGTTTTATCACCATTATAGCGAATAAACTGTGAAAATGTGAGACATGTTGAAGGAGTCTGAATATATGCTGACTGTATATCTCATGCTCAAGGTCAAGGATGAGGATTGTTGTTGGTACACAATTACAGATTTTGAATTACACAATTGTCTTCTGAAGCACCAAAGTTTGGCTTTAATTTGAGTGGCGTCTGTTTGCCTCTGAGCAGAAGGAGTAGCTGTGGGGCCGCAGACTGGGTGGTCCCCTGGAGGCCCCCACTTTACCTCTGGGGCCCGTCGGTCAACACTTCTGGGACAAAGACGCTTTAGAAGCACTGGTGCTTTAAATGTTACTGCGCGCGCACACACACACACACACACACACACACACTGCATGTCTGTATGGATAGTTGTTGCAGTTCTGTGATCAGATGTTCATGCCATGATATTTACTCAATACTACACAATATAACAAAAGATATAATATAACTATACAATGTATTTCAAAGAATAGCATTGCCATGGTAGCATTATATATACGCCGATTAAATGAGGATTATAAAGACAGGTTTTTTTAAACATACCCAAACACCAAACACACAAAAATAACGTTATAAAAAAAAGTTAGTTCTAAATGTTTTCTGAACATTCCAAACGTTCTGTTCGGTTACGCGAACGTTTTATTATGACGTCGACAAACAACGATAGCCTACATATATAAATAGTGTTTTGTTTTTTTAAGAACATTATAAAGACCAGAATAACTCGTCAAAACGTTATATAAATGTTACTGGGTTGTTTTAGCTGGGTGGTGTCAAAAAGTTGATCAAAACTCATAAAGAAGCCTAACTTTTTTTTGTTTAGTTTTCATTTATTTAAGTAAAACGATCAATGAAATGTTTCATTGAACTACTTCCTAGCTGTTTGTGTGTAACTTCTGAAATATGAAAATACGTTACCTGTGAATAAGCAAAGCAGCAGCGAGTCCCGCACGAACTTCCAGCTCTTCTGTGAACTCGTATTTTCCATAATGTTCCCGTAGATTCATGGAAAACAAACGCGTCTAACCTTTCACATGTTAGTTGATAGTTAATGTCTTAAATCTCACTGTGAACGAAGCGATGATGGGTCTGTTGGTCTGACTGTCAGTTTCAGACGCTTAAAATAAAGCAACGCTTTAACGCGTGTTCCACGCGTCTCGCAGAACTTCTCCTTTGACTCCTTCCTCTTTGTCTTTAACTTCTTCCTTGCGCTATTTTCTTTTCTTCGCTCGATCCCCTCCCCCAGAACTTCTGTCTGTCAGTCTGGATGCGAATGAAGAAGAGCCGCCCTCCTCCATCCACCGTCACGACTCATCATCATCATCATCCTCTTCTTCATCATCATCATCTTCATCATCATCATCATCATCAGGAACAACACACGAGCCGCACGATCATTCTGGGAACTCGTTGGCCCTTTCAATAGCTGCAAATTGCGGCATCATTTTCTCGCTGTAGTGAGTCTATATTTAGGTCTCTCTTCAATCGTGTTTTCACGAATCCTCTTTGTGTGCATTTCAACATCCCTGACCTGAACCAAACACGAAGAGTAAACAAGAGCATACACACGAGCTTCAGATAGTCCCGAGGCTTCATAATGTATCCATCTTAATCTGTATAAAAAGATATATAGGAAACAATAAAGATGATTTTTTTTTTTTTCACATCAGGATGTAAACAAACTCAGGATTGGGGAAACTCGCCATAAAAAACGTGCATCCGAAATGCCGCCCTTACAGTAATAGCCTATCTATATGTAGCAGGGATATGTTGTTACACCAGATTAGAAATCATTTTGTTTTTATTTGTTTTTATTATTTGTTTCGAGGCATTTTATTTTGAAAGCCGTTTTGTGTGCTCTTACTAAGGGTAATCATCACTGTATGCACGTCGGCTGACGTCATACGTCGGAGGGAGGTTCAAATAGCAGTGCAATCGGAGATTCGTTCTCTTTCCTGCAATGTCACTTGAGGAGAGGTACGATTTCCTGAGCTCCGTGCACTTGATGTTAAATTGAGTTACAAATGTTCATGTCAGGTGTAAATAATCAATTGTGAAAGAGTTTTCATTGAGATATGATATTTGACTATTAGTTCGAGTCATTCATTTGTTAAATTAAGTTTATTTGTGTGCTGTTAATGAGTGAATAGTGCCTGGCGTGAAATGGCGGCGCGGTGTGTGCGCCACGAGTGAGAGATATGTAATGGCTAAGTGGTTAACGACTCGATTAAATTATATAGATATAGATCGATAGATGTGTATGTTTGGTACACATACTAAAGATATATTCTAGTTCACATTGCAATTACTGTGTTCTGTAGTTAACTAACTGGTGTATTTAAAACATGTATTTTGTGGTTAACAGGCGAAAGAGCTGCAGTTAAAGAGTGCCTGTCTGTTATGTGTTTTGTCACACAGGTATGTTCACTGGGATCTAAGAGACACTGTAATGCTGTTTTGAACTATTTATATACAATAACATTTGTGAATTGATTAGAAGAATGATTACTATTATAATAACAATAATTAATATTGCTATTACATATATTGCATATATGTGTGACAGTGTGTGTCTGCGAGCTCTTTCCTGCAATGTCACTTGAGGAGAGGCGAAAGAGCTGCAGTTAAAGAGTGCCTGTCTGTTATGTGTTTTGTCACACAGGCACCGTTAATAAATTCATCATCCAGTGCAACCAGCTTTGTGTGGAAAATTCTTTTATTCACAACATCTAAAAATTAACACAACGCAGAGGAACAACCGCTACAAAACTGGTGCCGTGACCTGTCGATTGGTTGATCGTTGTCGACCGCTGGGATTGCTGACGTCGAGTTTGACTGGAGCTGTTTTGTGCTGGTGGAGAGACGGGACTTCAGTTACTGGTTGCTGTTTCTTCGGTGGCGTCCGGATGTCAGACGGTTTGTGCTGTGTCTAGGAGGAGACTGCTGATGAACTGTGTCTTGTGAATTCGACGCTGAGATCGCATGGTCAGACTGTTGGACTGGTGAGTTGTGACTAAGCTGGATCAAGCAAGCAACGGGCTGGATCATCGAAGAGTGTCACCAACTTACCTGTTTTGACTTAACTGTGTGGATGAAGGTACTTTGCATCATCAATTGACTGGGTCTTTGATTGGAGGACTGTGAAACAAGTGAACTTTTTATTTTATTTTCTAAGGACAATTGAATTTTATTTATTTTTTTTGAGTTGAGACTGGTTAATTACCATTGATTTGTTTGGTTAATTTTTTTTTGTGTGTGTTTTGAGAGTGTATTCTGACACCTGAGGGGAATGGCTGCTAGACAAAGCGATTTGGGGTGGGACAATACATTTACGGCTGGTAGAGGGCGGGGCAGTCTTTTAGAAACGCCTGACAAAACTAGGCTGTTTGAGGATCCTGAGTATTGTAGCACAGGCCGGGGTAGAATGGTTGGTGGTTCTGCCTATGAAAGAAACAATATACGGGGTAGTCCAATCGCTGCAGCCAGTAACTATGAGTTCGCTCCACAGGAGTCAGAAATGTCTGGTCAGATGAGTAACCTCATAAAACAAATTGGCAGTGAGATTGGGCAATCAATTAGAGAAAGTATGATGAGGCCTGAATTTCCTAATTATCCATCTGCTAAGAGGTTCCAAGAAGGTTCCAGTGGCCATGTGACTGACCAGTCAAATAGTACCGTCATTGATGCTTCAAAAATGAACTTGATCCTGAAAGCTGAGGTGGCTGCACCAGCACATTTTAGGGGAGATAGTTCAGACAAATACTCAATCATGGAGTGGGAAGATATGATGAGGGTATATTTGATAAAACTTGAAGTCAAGGATTCTGAAATGGTTGATGAGATAATGAACAGAGTTATGGGGCGGGCCAGAGATGTAATGAGAGTATGGCTGCGCAATGGTTCAACGGCTCCTACTGTTGATTCTGTCTTTTCTGTTTTGAAGCAGCACTTTGGGGACCTGAGCAGTTCGGGTATTCCATTGGCTGACTTCTATTCTGTGAGACCATATCCCAGAGAGAGTGCTTGGGATTTTTGGATACGATTAAACAAGGCAGCGGATGTAGCTGAGCAGGGTTTAAGATGTGAAGGCAGGACTCTGGATAACAGGAGCAAAGAGGTAGCAGTTATGTTTATTCGTAACTGCCCTGACAAAGAGTTAGCTTTTGTGTTCAAGAGTAAACCTGTACCGTCATGGAACGCATCTGAGGTACAAGAGCAGCTTGACGAGTTGTTAAGAGAGCGGAAGTTGACAAATCAAGCAGTCAAACAATTCACCACGGTTGTCTCAGAGCCAGAGGTTGATGTGTCTTTCTCACCTTCTAAGTCTGAACAGGGTGCAGGCGTGACTGACGAGAACGCATTGGACAAAGTCTTGTCTTTGCTGGAAAAAGCATTAGTGTGCAACTCTCAGTCTGTGCGGGGTCCCTGGCCTAAACGTACGGGCAATAAGATTCGAGAATGTAGAGTGTGTCACAGCAGTGAACATAGCACGACTGCTCATTGCAAAATGTATAATTTGTGTTTCAAGTGTTTTGCAGCTGGACATGCAAGCTACAACTGCGACAGTCACAGAACTACGTCCAGGCCGGGCTCCGGTCAGCAAGACAAGGTCACGTCTCAGGGAAACTAGACCGCTCCCTTCGGGCAGAGGACGAGGTGGGGCTGTGTAGTAATTCCTCTGAGACTGATCTTGAGTCTGTTTATTCCTTTTACCGTGAAAGCATTGACAAAACCAAAACGGTAGTTTTTCAGAACAACATGAGAGTTGATCAAAGTAGCAGTTTGTTTTATGCAAGTGTCTTAGTGCAGGACAAGGTTGAGCTTCAGGGGATGTTGGACAGTGGCTCCATGGCGACTACTCTGAGCGCGGACGTAGTCCCTCAACTCAGAGCCGTTGGGGTGCTGGACCAGGATGTCCTGAGTTCTTCTGATATTGTCCTGGTGGGTTGCGGTGGAAAACAAACTACTCCAGATGGTGTGTGGAATCTGAAGCTTGAAGTTTATGGGGTCAGCTTCACTGTACCAGTTCTGATCGTGAGGGGCCAAAAAGACCCAATTATACTCGGCACAAACGTTTTGAAGCCTCTAATAAATCAGATGAAGCATACAGAGCAGTTTTGGAGGGTGGTAAATAGGCCAGACACAGCTATACAATCGGAAAATAGCCAATTTTTGCGCATGCTTTCATGTATAGAGAGATGGAGGGGTGATTCGATTCCCGACAAGGTGGGTACTCTGAGACTGAGGTCAGCTGTGACACTCCAGCCAAGGAGTGAACACCTTGTTTGGGGTCGTTTGCCCCCAGGGTCTGTACTGTCTGTAGGGAGCACAGTAGTCATCGAACCAAGTACTTCACGTTGCGTGCATCGGAATGTGCTGGTTGGGAGGGTTGTTTCACCTTTGTGGGGTGATGGCTGGCTGCCAGTAAAGATGATCAACCCGACCAATGCAGAAATTGTGTTGAGGAAAAATGCGAAGGTGGCTGATGTGTATCCTTGCGTTGCTTTGGAGGACCTCGAACAAACCACTGACAGGGGGGTTAGTCAAAATGTGGGTGTGGTTCGTTCTGACAGGTCGGGTGGTAGTCTAACGGTGAGAGACTCTACATCTGGAGAAGGTTCAGTAGGTGACAGCAGGTTGGATGACTTGGGGCTGGGCAGTCTAAATGTCAAAGATTGTGAAGTGTCTTCTTTTTGGCAAAATAAGCTTGTTGACCTATTGGAAGAATATGAAAGTGTGTTTTCCAGGCACAGTTTGGATTGTGGTGAAGCGAAGGGATTTTGTCATCGTATCAGAGTCACAGATGACAGGCCCTTTCGCCTTCCATACCGCCGTCTTTCTCCCGCCCATTACTTGAAGTTGAAAGAGACGTTAGACGAAATGGAGGAGAAGGAAATCATAAGGAAATCGAGCAGTGAGTTTGCGTCACCATTGGTCTTAGTGTGGAAGAAAAATGGTGACTTAAGGATATGCACTGATTTCCGTTGGTTGAACGCACGCACAGTGAAGGATGCTCATCCTCTTCCTCATCAAGCGGATGTGCTTGCAGCGTTGGGTGGGAACGCGTACTTTAGTACCATGGATCTGACTTCTGGGTATTATAACGTCCCGTTGCACGAAGATGACAAGAGGTTCACGGCGTTCTGTTCACCATTGGGGCTTCATGAGTATAATCGATTACCCCAGGGATTGTGCAACAGTCCAGCAACATTTATGAGAATGATGCTGACTGTGTTTGGTGACCAGAACTTTCTGAGCCTTCTTTGTTACTTAGATGATTTACTAGTTTTCGGGAAGTCTGAGCAAGAGAGTTTGGAAAGGCTTGAGATGGTGTTTCGGCGTCTAAAAGACCACAATTTGAAATTGTCCCCTTCAAAATGTAGGTTTTTGAGGAAGTCTGTAAAATTTTTGGGTCATATTGTGTCTGAAAAGGGGGTGGCCAGTGATCCAGCAAAAATTGATGCCATTGTGAGTATATCTGAAAAAGATTTGATGGAAAGTGATTGTGTTACGCCATCAGCAAAGAAAATCAGATCCTTTTTAGGTATGGTGGTGTACTATCAGCATTTCATAGAAAATTGTTCGATGTTGGCTAAACCCTTGTTTCAGCTTTTGACAGGACAAAAAAGACCCAGAATGGGGAAAGGTGTGAAACGATTGAAAAGAAGTCGTACACTTTCTCCGATGGATTGGACTGATGACTGTAGAGCAGCCCTAGAGAGTTTGAAGTCTGCTTTGGTAAGTCAGGTTTTGCTTGCGCACCCAGATTTTTCGAAGCCGTTTTTGTTGTCTGTGGACGCCTCCACCAGTGGGCTTGGGGCCGTTTTGTCGCAGGTTCAGGGGGGTTGTGCTGTGGCAAGGCCTATTGCCTTCGCGTCAAAGTCTTTAAATCATGCACAGTCGAAGTATCCAGCACACAGACTTGAGTTTTTGTCTATGAAGTGGGCTATTTGTGATAAATTCAGTCATTGGCTGCGGGGACACAGATTTACTGTGTGGACTGATAATAACCCTCTTAAGTACATCCTCACAAAGCCCAAGTTGGATGCATGTGAACAACGGTGGGTAGCAAAACTAGCACCTTATGATTTTGACATTCAGTACATCCCAGGACCGAAAAATATAGTGGCAGATGCGTTAAGCAGGGAACCATTTGCGACTTCGAGAATTTTGCACAGATTGACGAGGATACCTTATGATATTCTGCTGCATGAGGCTGAGTCTGTCGCTGTCAGGCAGGTGCAGGACTTGTTCCATCTTTCATGTGAACGTGCGGATGGTGAAGGGGTAGATGGGCTAACAGAGCCTACAAATGTTGGTGGAAATGTGTATGTAGGGTCCACTTACCTTGCTGGTAAAGTCTCACACCAAGATTTGTCAGCTGTTCTTCTTTCTCAATCTGATTGGGAGCAAGGGGCAGCCATTAGAAGTATGTCGTATGTGCAGCATTTAGAGAGTTTGGTGGACGTAGAGCAGAGTGGGCTCCGTAGCCTTACACATAGGGAATTGCTGGAAAAACAGAGTCAGGATCCTGTGATTGACAGAGTGAAGTACTTTGTGGAGAGAGGTAGACGTCCGTCTCGCAGAGAAAAAGTGTTTGAGTCTAAAAGAACTGTGAAGATACTACGCCAATGGGGTAAACTTACCTTAAGATTGGGTGTTTTGTACAGAGTTTCTAAGAATCCAGTCTCTAAGAAAAAGACTTACCAGTTTGTGGTGCCGACAGCTCTTCGAGGTACTGTTCTGAAGGGGGTGCATGATAACGCTGGTCATCAGGGTCAGCATCGCACACTATGGTTGGTTAGGCAACGGTTCTTCTGGGAGTCTATGGAAGAGGACATAAAGACATACGTTAATGAGTGTAAGAGGTGTATTTTGAGTAAGAGGCCTGAGCCAGAGGCGAGGGCTCCACTCGTGTCGATTCACACGAGTGCCCCTCTTGAAATGGTGTGTATTGACTTTTGGTCAGCGGAAGATTCTAACAACAAGACGATTGATGTGTTAGTGGTCACTGACCATTTCACAAAGCTCGCTTGTGCTTATATGTGTCCGAACCAGACTGCGGAAGCTGTTGCACGTGTCTTGTGGAACAAGTTTTTCTGTATTTATGGGTTTCCGGGTCGAATACATTCTGACAGGGGTGCGAACTTTGAGAGTTCACTCATGGTCGAACTGTTGAGATTGTCGGGTGTGGGAAAATCGCACACAACCCCATATCATCCCATGGGAAACGGACAAACAGAGAGATTCAATCGTACTCTAGGGGATATGATTCGTTCGCTGCCTCCAAGATCTAAAGTCAAGTGGCCACAGATGTTGAACACTCTTACTTTCGCGTACAATTGTACAAGACACGAGACCACTAGGTTTCCACCATTTTTCTTGATGTTCGGCCGAACACCAAGATTACCAGTGGATATTCTGTTTGAAAATGTCATGCTGCATAGTGAGACTGTTAATGTTCACAAATATGTTCAGTCTCTTGAGAAAGACTTAAGGGAAGCAATGGTAATTGCACAAGAGCATGCAAAAAGGCAGCAAGCAAAACAAGCAGAGTATTATGATCGGAAGGGTAAAGGTCATTCTCTTGAGTTGGGTGACAGAGTACTCTTAGCGAATAAGGGTGAACGTGGGAAAAAGAAGTTAGCTGACAGATGGGAAAAGGTGGTGTATGTTGTTGTGGGGAAAAGGGGTGATCTGAACACTTACCAGATAAGGAATCCTGGGACGGGTCGTACCAAGACGGTACATCGTAATCTATTGATGCCTGTCAATTTCCTGCCGGTGCCAGCTTGGAATGATGATGGTAGTGATGGTGATGATGTTGTAGATTCCACTGTCTGTGTCTCATGTGATGGAGATGATCAAACTCAGAGTGATGATCGGACCTCTCGTTGGGTATCCAATCTTAATGTTGACACAGATGTGACCAAAATAAAGTCTGTGGAGTGCTCTAATGCTGATCAGAGTGTTGCATTTGGTGAAACTGCTGTGGAATGTGACATTGAGTTGGACAGTGTACCTGAGTGTAAGACAAATACGGACAACATTCCCGCCTCTACTTTGTCTGTATGTTCTTTGGTGTCTGATGATTTTTCTGTATCAGCAGTCCTAAGCGATAAATGTGCTTCTGAAATTGACGAGTGTACTTCAACTTTTGCAGAAACTCTTGTTTCAACGTCAAGTGTACAAGATCAGCAAAATGTAAGAGTCCCTGATCTACAAGAGGGTTATATGTCAAGATTTGGGAGACTCATTAAGCCAGTTAACAGGCTTATACAGACAATGTCTACACAAAGAGTTCATGCAATTCATGACATTTGAATGGTTATATTAAGAACAAAAAGGTCTGTTGGAATGAGTTTAGAGCTTTTTATTTTATTTTTTTGCCTTGTTTTTGGAATTACATGTTTTGTGAGTAATGTACATTTACAGGTACATTGTTGGTGTCATGAGTAGAACTATGTATAAGGCATGGTTTTCTATGGGTAATTTGGGGATTAGCTACCCCTGGGTTATCTTAATCTCGAAAGAGATAGTTAAGAACTGAGCGAATCTAATGTGATTTCAGGAAAATTGACATCGCTAATTTAGTAAGACTTTGTAGGTCTATGTAATGCAGAATCTGGTGTAAAACAGTGGGGGTGGATGTAGCAGGGATATGTTGTTACACCAGATTAGAAATCATTTTGTTTTTATTTGTTTTTATTATTTGTTTCGAGGCATTTTATTTTGAAAGCCGTTTTGTGTGCTCTTACTAAGGGTAATCATCACTGTATGCACGTCGGCTGACGTCATACGTCGGAGGGAGGTTCAAATAGCAGTGCAATCGGAGATTCGTTCTCTTTCCTGCAATGTCACTTGAGGAGAGGTACGATTTCCTGAGCTCCGTGCACTTGATGTTAAATTGAGTTACAAATGTTCATGTCAGGTGTAAATAATCAATTGTGAAAGAGTTTTCATTGAGATATGATATTTGACTATTAGTTCGAGTCATTCATTTGTTAAATTAAGTTTATTTGTGTGCTGTTAATGAGTGAATAGTGCCTGGCGTGAAATGGCGGCGCGGTGTGTGCGCCACGAGTGAGAGATATGTAATGGCTAAGTGGTTAACGACTCGATTAAATTATATAGATATAGATCGATAGATGTGTATGTTTGGTACACATACTAAAGATATATTCTAGTTCACATTGCAATTACTGTGTTCTGTAGTTAACTAACTGGTGTATTTAAAACATGTATTTTGTGGTTAACAGGCGAAAGAGCTGCAGTTAAAGAGTGCCTGTCTGTTATGTGTTTTGTCACACAGGTATGTTCACTGGGATCTAAGAGACACTGTAATGCTGTTTTGAACTATTTATATACAATAACATTTGTGAATTGATTAGAAGAATGATTACTATTATAATAACAATAATTAATATTGCTATTACATATATTGCATATATGTGTGACAGTGTGTGTCTGCGAGCTCTTTCCTGCAATGTCACTTGAGGAGAGGCGAAAGAGCTGCAGTTAAAGAGTGCCTGTCTGTTATGTGTTTTGTCACACAGGCACCGTTAATAAATTCATCATCCAGTGCAACCAGCTTTGTGTGGAAAATTCTTTTATTCACAACATCTAAAAATTAACACAACGCAGAGGAACAACCGCTACATATAGCATGGGATCTATAGTTGGCTCAATGGGCTCTATGCACGGCGGTATTTCCGGTGAAGGTCTAAAGATGCTGGACTACTTCCGCCGATCGTCTAATGCTATACCGAGAATTGGTTTTTATACTCTATTGCTATACTAAAGAAACGTTAGTCACAAAAACAGACAAAACAGACACCCCTCATTTTGTTTATGCTTCTTTGTTTATTATATTAAATAAACATAACTATATATAAAATTACATCTAAACGTATTAAAGTTTCGTTTCAAAGACGAGAGGACAGTAAATTTTGAACTCTGCCATAATCCCGTTTTCCTCGGTTTTCCTCCGCTTTAAATCTCCCGAACCGGAACCTGAAGAGCAGCCTTGCGTCAAATGCGGAACTTATGCGTGCATATAGAGTGCCGAAGTTACGACGTCACTCTGTAGGCCAAAACGCGGAAGTGAGTCATAGATATAAACACTAGATGTCGCCTTGGGGTTCTAAACATGCGTCAAAACCGCCGCCATCTTGGAACAGGGGTCTTGTCATAGGAAGTAGCTAGGTAACGCTGAATTCATGGATGATGCTGGACTTTTGTGCTGCGTATGGATGTTCACACGAACGAAATCTAAACAGACATCAAGCGATTACATTTTACAAGATTGTGAAATTTTGTAAAATTTTGTAAATTTCTCTGGACTCAATGATAAATACATGTCTGACCGTTGGAACGAACCAAAACAACTAGAAAATCGCATTCATGACGATTTATGGTGATTTTATGCGCCGCTAGCTTCCGAGTTGTCCTACAAAGTGACGTCATCACTTCGGCACTCTATAGCCTATAACCTACTCGATCATAAGGTAGTAGTTGACATAAGATAACATTCCCATTAAGCTATTTGAATGTTCTCTAAATGTTGAAAACAGTTTTTTAAACAGTTTTTTTTTTCTTGGCTATATGCAAACGTTAAAGTCCCCTGTAGTCAATAATTGTATCCCTTAAAACTTAGCTTTGCTCACCAAAATGACAGAGCCTATTTAAACTTTATAACCTTGAAAAAAAATAATTCTTCATGCCTTAAAATAACTCAATAATATGCGAATGAGCCCCGCCTCCACTCACTCACTTAGCTCAGAGATCCACTCGTTGACGATCACACGTTGATCTGGGGTGCGTTTCCCGAAAGGATCGTTAGCCAACTATGGTCGCAATTTCCATTGAACTCTATTGGTAACCACGGAACTTGCGACCATAGTTGGCTAACGATGCTTTCGGGAAACGCAATTGGTTACAAGGTCGTTTGTGACGTCAGAAACACCAGCGATTTCAAATCGTGTTTTTGAGACTGTCTTTGGTTCACTGCAGTTTTAAGCAGAAAATACTCAGCAATGCTGTCGACTTATGAACTTACACATGGTGTGTCTTAAAGCATATTAAAAACACCACATAGACACATAAACGACATTAAAAGTGTATATGACTTTAAGGGAAAATTCCATTTGATCATGTTGCAAACATGTTACTTTTGAATGTTCTCTGAACATTCCGATTCTGAAATAGCAACATTCTAAAAATGATTGTCCAGCCAAAATGTTTCAGAAAAAAGTTCCATGAACGATGTATAGATAAGTTTTTTGTGCTAACGTTTTGAGAACATTAATAACTTAAATTGTAACATTACTGATATTACATATTTACATTTACATATTGCTTGTTTCACCCTGTGTAGTTTTCAGACAGTCCGAGATAGAAGCGGCCCTGCGAACCCCATGTGTGCGAACTCGAAGTCACTGATTATTTTGCAGAGTGGTTGGTTATGTATTATTTAGCAGAAGGACTGGCTGGGGTTGAAAGCACTTGAACCACCCTTGTAACATAATGACTAAACCCAACAGTGTCCTCTTGAATTATTAAAGCTTGTTATATAACTAAAGACTTCCTCGTTATGACCAGTGATGTGATTATTACCTGTGCTGCTGAATGTGCCAGTCGTGCTGTCTTTCTCTGAACAGCTGTTGAGAGTGCTAATAAATACATCTGAATTAATTTAATTTAATTGATTTCATTTGGCCCATAGACTTTACTTGTCTTGTTCATAATATGAGCAGCTGTGCATTAATTATTGCCATTATGACTAGATCTGGTCATGTTGATGCTCTTTTGACTTTATTTTATTGTATGCATGTATTTGAATATAATTACTTTGTTTGATAAACAATGCATAAATTTGTGTTTAGGCTATTAAAGTTAAGTTGCAATTTCTGGACAAATCGGATGTTATTATGATATTGTATACCTTATGACTTGCTCCTGCTAAACTGTGTTTTGCTTTACTTTGCAATTTCCACATTTTATAAATCAATTAATAGTAGCCTAAATAAGTGATTACTCTTATTTTAGACCTTGTGCTGAATTTGCATTTGTTTAAATAGGTATATAGAAGCAACTGAAATATAAAGTGAAATATCCAATCATAACAAATTATCCACATAAAAAATATTATACATTTAGAGTGAAATAGTCTTTTTTGTCACCCCTGCAGTACCTTCATCAACCCCTAGAGTTCCTCACACCAGGATTTAGACTCAGCAGCCACGCCCAAAATAAGCCAAACAAATCAGTTTTTGATCCACAAATCAATGTGATACTTTATTCATAAACCTAAGATCATAGATATCGTATAAATACTTTAATATAATCTACATCCTTCAGTTATTTCAATAACAATAATATTAATAACAACAAATAGAAATACAATATTTATAAAAAAAAGCAACAAGATTATATTAAATGGGCTGTACAAAAATAAATAACGTTAGGATATTCTGTACAAAAAAGACCTCATTACAAAGACACCTTCTCAGAAGGCAGGAGAATACTTATGAAGTAGTAGTAGGAGAGAAGTCCCTCACCAAATCTCCACAGACACAATCACACAGAACTAACCCACACACACATTAAAAAACACACACAAACACACTCTCTCCTCAGGTGAAGAACCTATGCTCTTTGGTCACCCCCACCCAAAAAAAAAAAAAAGATCCCTCTTGATCGGGTATGGCTTTGCAAAATGCTGAAAATATCAACCTAGGAAGCTAAACGTAAGGCTAATGTGCATTGTTAAACTTAGTTATGAGGAAATGCATAATACCTGTTGTGGTGTTTGATTAGCAGCATGTGTGCCTAGCTGAGGTGAGATAAGGTATTGTTTTGGCAAGAAAAATGCATTTGTTAAATATGTGCTTTGAGCCAGAGTGTGCAACCTTTAAACGGAGAACCACTAGAGGGCGTTTTATTTAAAACACCACTTCTAATGACCTCCTCTGTCTCAGTACTGCTCTTGACCCTGGTTAAAGACATTATATGTGACAAATATAATCTTGTGACAAATTAAACCTATCTGTCTAGTCCAGCTCAGACAGACGGTACAAATGCATAGCTGTTTTATGCACCCATTCATCATACACACCCATGCACACTCAAAATCTAACATGCATGTCATCAGCGTCCAAAGCAGCAGAGGTGTTCGTATTCTCTTCCTCCATCACAGCTGTCAAGACACAGCTTTGTACCCAGTGTTGGATTGGTGGGATTTGAAACACTGGAAGAAGTTTGGTTGCAGTCTCAGATCCTTTGAATCCAAAGACCTGTGTTTGTCGGCACCAACTTGCAAGCTTGTTATGAGTTCAGTTTCAACAGGGAGTCACGTTGCACAAATCCAGGAGAGGTCGTGGCCGATCTTTTGCGTTGCAGCTCTCGTTAGGCAAAGTGCGATTATCGTGTCCGATGCAACGCAATTGACGCTTGCGAAAGCCTCTTCCACATGCTTTTGAACAATTGGACCACTCCCCGAGGAGCCAGGATGGGCAATCCTGAAGAACACAGGGTTGTGACGACGCAGGGCGCAGCTCTTCAGGACAATCTTTTGACTGACGACCGTAAGCATCAATGCAAAGAACGTCCCGCTTCTGGATCCCAACACCGCAAGTCTGCGAACAGGGTCCCCACTCACGTAGGACCCATTCGGCATCGCCTGCTACGCTAATGGCGTTAATGGACGCCCGGTTCGACCCACTTGGACGAGGAGTGAAGTAGCTGTACTTTACGCGAGGTCTTGGGGAGTCACCGACTGACAACACCTGGATAGTAAGAGCCTCAGGTAAGGGAGCGAAGCTTCGGATGCGCTCTAGAGTGGCAGAGGAACCGCTGTATCGCAGAAGTGCACCTTTCAAAGAGATGTCGGTCTCTAAAGTCGTCAGCTTATAGTCGCCGTTCAGTAGGTATGTGCCATCTTGCCGACGAACTGCTAGGTAGCTATTGTCGTGGCGGCGGCCTCCGAGAGAGCGCTGCTTAACGTCTAGGTGTGTGGCGCCAGCTGGAATCGTCACTATATCTTGGTAGCCCGGTCTAAAGTGCAGAAACAAGCAAAGGTTAGTATACACGGAAATCTGAGGAGGTGTGTTGGAAAACTTAACTAGGTACCAGGTTGTGGGCTTACATGGAACGTTCCATCGATCCAGAAACTTTCTTGCAAGTAGATCCGTCTCCTCCACAGATGCTGCACTTGTCGAAACGTTTGTTGGAGCCAATGACCCGATCACAACCGGCCTTCACACACTGGCCTTGGACACAGACTGAGGTGGAATCGGGGGTGCATGGCGTTCCATCGGCAACCTGAAGGCATTGGAGTAGCAGTGTCACAAAACATCGCAATACAAAAATGCAACAATATGTTTTGTGGATGGAATAAAAATTACTGTGTGTAAGTTTACAGAGTTTTAGTGTCAGTACTACATTAAACTACCATATATAATTTTGAATATAATGTATAATGCAATGTGGGAATATTTGTGGTCCTGATAATGCCAAATTTCTTATGTTACCAGTAAAAAGTGGCCTACATTATTTTAAACATATCTAGTCAGTGAACGAGTGCAAGCATTCGTCTATAATAATTCTGCATTTTTAGCTTCAGAATCATGAATATTTTTGTCTCTATTGTCCTGTGCATTGGGTTTCCAGCACCGAGTTCAAGCCTATTCCTTTACACACCCACATTGTAGAACCATTTTTTTGTTAACATTTTATCATATGTCTTGGGAGTATCGCAATAATATCGTATCGTGAGTTCAGTATCGTGATATGTATCGAAACAGGACATGAGGGTATCGTTACACCCCTACATTGGAGGAAACCTTGGATTACACAATGGCCTTGCATCCACCAAGCCATTATTAGATCAACTCTTGATTAGGGTAATAGAGACACTCACCTTTGGCTTCAGAATGAAGAAGTACCCGGTTCCCTTTGCTCGGCACACCAACTTGCAGCGGTCCTTGGGAGAGACTCCCGCATACTTCGGCACCCACTCGACACCGTCTCCTGAGCCTAATGACACCTGAGCGGAGATGTCATTGTGGGCCAAACACTGTTCCTCACGGAAGGTCAAACCTGCGCAAACAAATACAGTTGAGTATAAAGCAGCTTGCATATGGTTGCATTGGTTTCAGGTACAGTGACAAGACCATCCCTTACCATTGCTATCAGGGCAGGTCTCGGTGTTGCAGGAGCGGTACTGAATCCTCTTGCCCTCACAGTATTTCCCTCCATTTTTGGGTTGGGGATTGTCACAGTCCCTAAAAGAGTATTGCACTCCTCCTCCACAGGTACGTGAGCAATCTCCCCAAGATCCCCAGGTTCCCCATCCGCCATTGACTGGAGTCTTTAAAAGAAACAAGACATTGTCAGTAACAAATCAGAATTACACTATTTCTGTCAGCAAATGGTAACCAAATGGTGTTTACCTGATATCTGGCAGCTTCAGCCTTGCTCAAACATCGTCCTGCCATGCAGTAGCTGTCAGACCCGCAAGACGTGCCATCGGCCCACGGAAAGTTCTTGGTTTGGCAGACCAGGAGTCCATTTGAAGTCGTGACGGTGCACCAAAGTGCAGCGCAAGTGGTGCTCAGGTCAGGACAGTGCTGGGACTCCTCTCCGAATGTTAGACGGCACTGTCTGTCGGCATCGTAAACTGAACCTGGCAGAGCCTGGGGCAACTGCTGAGGCTTCTGGGGCTTGTCCAGTAAACACTGACCATGGCCATTGTCCAGGAATGATGTGACCATCACGGCACTGCAAGGAGACCAGGGCTGAAGCTGGTCCAGATTTGACAAGGTCGAGGCCATCATGTGGGCGCTCCACTGGTCGCCATTAACACTGGCACATTGTTTGGCATCATCATGGGGCATGTTGAACACGTGACCTACAGGAGAAGCACAATCATTGACTTGTTCTACACCTGCATGGTTTCTATTTTTATATAAGGGGCTTTTGCACCAGCCTGGTTCCCCGATAACTATTGGTTCCCTTAGGAACGTTTTCCTGGTTGCATTCGCACCGCCAGTAGGAACTCTGAAGTGACGTAAGCCACCTTTTTTTTTGACGGCACTGAGAACGCCAGAGCTTGAGCTCACAGTGCTTGCGTTCTCCGTGTCCATTAGTTTACGATCTGTTATTAGATAGAACTGTTATACATAGAAAGTAGACAGTATATGAACAGGTATTGGCGTATGCCGTGTGGTTGATATCCAGTGTCGCTACTAGCTGAGCAGAAATACATGATCATGTTTGGCTTGGTCCCCTCAAAGTTGCATTGGATTTTCTCCCTAGCGTAAAGTTTTCCATGTTCATAGAGTTAGTTTCTGGAGTAAATATATAGGCTATAATCTGTGTGTTTACATAGCTTTTTTAAAAATGACGGGTGTTGGTGTTTTCGCCCAATTAGCGTAGACTAACATAGTAGTCTACGCTAATTGCGTAGAGTAGTCATAGTTCCTAGAACTATTGGTGGAAGTTCCCGGATTTTGGAGCTAGGAACTCAAAACGATTTTAATTCTAGGAACTCCGACAAGGTTCCTCCGGTGCGAAAGCGCCTATTAGAAAACATGGGGATGCACCTACCAAGCTCATGTGCTACGGTGAAAGATGCCTGCAGGCCGTCATCTTCAACAATGGAGCAACTGCGATCAGGATCGCACACAGTTCCCACATCCGCCATCCCCAGAGTGTCACAAGAATGAGCTCCACAAAGATCCTGCACAATTCACAGATATGAGCCACGGCACATAATGAACTCAGATGAAAGCTGGTGTGGTATAGTAAGTGAGATTTACCTGTCTGGTGAACAGCACTGCTGTGTCGTAGTGCTCCGGGTGCCGGTCGCTTGATGGGTTGTGCTGCTTTTGCCACTGGCAGAAGTTTCTAAGGGTAAGCGCCGCATTGGTGGACACCTGGGGACCGTGCTCTTCATCATACACAACAAGAAGCTTCACAACTGCCAGAGTGATTGAGTTATGAATGGTAGGGTGTCGATACAGACGGGACGCCACCGCCATGATGGTCAGCAGATAAGGTTTGAGCCCAGCTCCATGAAACTCTGCCATTGACTGGTCTGCCACAATCATGATCTCCAAATAACGAGGAGTGGACACAAAGCGACGGGATCTGTGGTGTGCTGGAGGATAGGAAGACATATTCATTTTCATATTAAATCATATTCAGTCTTAGGGCACTCTTTTTAAAAACAAAAAATAAATTGTGCGCACATCCAAGAAACCTTTGGCAGGTGCTCGATCAAAATGAAGCATCAAATTCAAAATAAACAAGAATCGGCACACTGCCACTTCTGCTACCAAGGATTTATTAAAATGAACAACATTTCGACCCAAAGGGATCGAAAAGAATTAGACTCTATTTTAAAAACCCCACGAAATTATACTTTTCCCATGTTGATGATCAAAAGCATGGTCAGAAAAGACGAGTTATTTGAACTCGATTTACACGGTTTGATCTAGGGCTGTGCAGCGATTAATCGCATCCAAAATAAAAGTTTGAGTTTACATAATATGTGTGTGTATAATTAGTTTGTATATACAGTATAAACAGACATACATGCATGTATATATAAATATACAGTATATACAGTATATACATATATTTCTTAAATATATACATGCATGTGTGTGTGTATATATATATATATATATATATATATATACAAAATAATTATACACAGTACACACACATATATTATGTAAACACAAACTTTTATTTTGGATGCGATTAATTGTTGCACAGCCCTAGTTTGATCACAATTTCCTACTTCCTATTGCTAGTTGGTGTCAGGTGATATTAAGGGGAGGGATATTCTCATTCCAGAGTGCATTTTATTGGACATACATTTATATACGCCTGTGAGTGCCAGATGATGTCATCAATAATTTAGGTCTGTTTAACTGAAACCGAAAGACTGTGTTTAGACGCCAAATGTACTTTTAGGAGTAAACTCTTTACAATACAGATTCCAAAATAGGGTTTTTTGTTGCAGTGATGCCATTGAAGAACCATTTTTGGCTCCTCAAAGTACCTTCTTTGAGGATTATTAACATTTTAATAATCTAAAGGACTGTTTTTCACCATTAAAGAACATTTTGTGCTGTAGAAATGTTCCATTACTGTTAAATGTTTCCTTATGGAAACATCAATACCAAAAAATAATGTATACGTGCCTCAACGCTAATAAACATAAATGCAATTTTGATTGCAAATAGTTAAGTGAGAGAGAGAGAGAACTGTGAAAAGAACTTGAAAAGATGGAAAGCTATTGGGAGTTAATGCTGAGCTTGCTTGCTTCTTTATTTGACTAAGCTTCTGCTCCGCCCTGCTAATAACTTCTCCAAAACTTGCGCACTTTCACGAGAAACGTTGGCGGAAACACAAGTCCTCAGGTGCGGATCTGCGCAACATGCGGTACCAGGAGGAGAACTTCCACGTCTCTCCAACCCAAGCCCATTCTCTCCCAGTCCCACCTCCCGCCTCCCACCTCCCCGAACCCACGTCCCCTTCCCTCCTCCTGCGTATGTGGAGAGATTTCTGCCCTCTCCAAGTTAACCCTCGCCTCACTTTTGCAGAAGGCTCTTCTGAAGTGCACTTTAGAAAAACGCTTATTTTTTAAGACTTGCATCTGCAGTGCAATTAGCAATCGACTTTTACGCGATTTGGCGCGTAATGCGTTAAGGCAGACGCAGGACTTTTAAACCTGCTTAATTCGCTCCTCATGCGCCAGCGCGCGCCGAATCACGCGGAGTCACCGAGTTTATTCGGGTTACCGGAGGCGTGCTTGAAATATTACCGGAAAGTCATCTCAGTCTCTCAATAATAGCATAATAAACGTTTGTACAATATATAAGATAGATAAAAATGAAGTTTTATTCTGCAATATTTACCTTTAGACTCAGATGGCTCTGTATCGGATTTGGTTGCAAATGGTTTCTCGGAGATCCGTTCCTCCTCCTCGTTCACCCCACACTTAGACCCGTTCTCCTCAGCCAACAACCCCCGTTTTCTCCTGCGGATGATATGGATGTCTCCATCTGATGCCTGTCCGCTGGTGTTTGCGGGTTGAATGAAGTATTCTTCGCCCCCGACATAGAGGCCGCCCCGCAGTCCATTGCACAGATTGATCGCCACAGCGGAAAGTTCTTCTCCGTTCACGGACCCAGAGAAGAAGCACCGCGCCTGTCCCGCGCTGTCAAACTCCTCGGACTCCGGTTTCCCCACCATCTGGAACACAAACCCAGGCGCTAAAAAGGTCTGATCCGGTTCCAGCACCAACACCATCCGATTTCCAAAGACGTCCAAGCGATAGATGCGTTTCTCGGATTCCTTTTCCCGTGCTTCTGCTGAATGGGTCGGTTCTGTGCCGTGCGAGTCGAGCCGAACCGGCACCACCGTGCTCTCCTCCCACGCGCTCTGCGCCGCGTTTACGCACAGGGCTGCAACCAAACCCAGTATTACGCGCAAAAAAGACATGATATTCCTGTTGGGTGAAAGACAAATAAAATGATGCACCCGATGGAAATCCTTACAAAGTTTTAGTTCTTTTGAGAATTTGACTCCCGAGTCACCAGAAAACTGCAAGAGGTACCAATCCAGAGCTTAAAATGGAAATAAATAAAATAATCGCAGTCTCTAACAGCAGTTGAAAACAAGACGAGTCTTAAAAACCATCAAGAGTGGAGAACTTCCCTCACTGTTTCAGCTCTTTTTCTCCTTCTGTCCGAGAAGCGAGAAACTTCTCTCTATATATGCTCCCGTGCAGGACCACCCCTTTCCTGGAGCCCCTTTGATCCACTGAACCCGAATAGTGCGTAACAGAGCGCTGGAGCTCAGCCACAATCATCAATCATCACAGTGCAACACTTCAGTTCTGACCCTTTTATTACTCATTCGAACTCTTTATCTGTCTATATGCCTCGTGCTTTCTGCGTTTACACGACTTATAGAGTCCATTCATATTCTGAGAGTAGCCTATGAAGTGCACTAATGTGACAGTTTTGTCTAGGATTGAAGACAAAAAATATGTTCTAAGTACATATCCATGAAAATTCTGAATGTTTTTTGAACGTTCTAAACTTCCAGGGTTTTAAATGTTTAAACGTTACATTCTAAAGTATCACTCTGCAAACAGTTACTTTTGAATGTTCTCTGAACGTTCTAAAACAAATAGTAACTTTCAAAATGTTAGATGTAACATTTCAATGTAACATTTGAAACGTCCAACAAGAGAAAAACGTTCCATGAAAACATTATTAATAACTTCGAATGTTACTGGAAGACCGTGTGTTCATAACTTTGAGAGCATAAAGCCGGGCCGGGTGCTGTTAAGGTGGACCGGCTCCTCTCCTCCAGAAACGCACTTGTGTCGGGCAGGAACTCCATCCAAAATTAATTATGTGCGGATTATGGCTCCCGCCTCGCAGTGTCGGAGGAAATAGCTTGTGTCTCGCGTGTTTAATGGGCCAAATTTAATTTAAGCGGTCGGTGACCTTCTGAACGCACATGCCACAAACCCAAAGTGTTCTGAATGAAAGAACCACAATGGATATTAAATGTGGACTTACTGAAAATGAAGATTCACTGTCATTATATAATAAAACTGTACATTTCATTGTTCTGAAGCATATGCTTAAGACATTATGCTTAGGCCTACATTAAACATTTATGCAAAGTATCTGACTTTGAGTGACATATAGGCAACAATAGGTTAATTTATGCATCTGCAACTTATTATGAACTAATAAATAGTTTTCAGTCAATCCTCAAGTCCAGAGAGTTGAAAGTCCACCTTAAATGCCTTTAGTGTGATGTGTAAATTCAGTATATTCCAGCAGATGTCAGAAGAACACCACTATTCATTCGCTCTTGCTGCAAGCGAGAGAGTCATAATTAGGAAATAGACTTTTTGAAATACATTTTTTATAGAGTAGCTATGCCTATAGGTAGGTCTCTAAATTAATATCAGATAATACAATTGCATCTTTGATAATTGTACAGGTTTAAAAATAGTTTAAGAAGAAAGTATAACACCAGGCTACACACATTGGTCAAACACCCACTTTTACAATAAAAAAGTATTAATTAAAAAAAAAAAAAATTAAAACACGATGTATAGCTATAAGAATGTAAATGGTGCGGTTTTCTGTAAATGTTAATGTACAGTTTCCTGTGTTTAATGTATTTACAGTAGTGTTATGTCAAGCCGACAGCAGGTGGCGCTCCAGCATCATTTATGATCAGCAGCAAAAACTAGTGTAGACTTATAGCGCAAGTGTTTATTTTTATTTTTTTTGAACAATATGTCATGTACAGACAACATGGTGGCAACAAAAATACATAATTACACTATCACAGTAGGATCAGGTGCAAAAAGTAATGCAAAAGTGCATTACAGAAAAAAAAATAGTGTTTCAGCGCCACACCGGTAGTGACGTCACAGCTTTAACAGCTAGTTGTGTTTTCACGCTCGTGCACAATTATGTAGATTTAAAAAAAATATGCTGTTGTTACTTACCTTATATTACCGGCGACGTGTGTGTGTGTGTGTGTGTGTGTGTGCGAGATTAAACCTTTTGGATTAAACACTCTGTAATAAATACTTTAAAAAAAAAAAGTTTAACTCATAAAACATATTTAACTCATAGACATAATAAATACATTATTTATTATGTCTATGATTTAACAACAGTAACGTGGTCTAACTGAACCGGAAGTGATGTCAGAGGAAATGTGATTGTTCTTATCCACAAGTTTCCTACGTCCCATGAGGCCTTGTGTCAAAAGTGGGTGCGTCTTCCGGTTCGAAGTAAACAAGCGAAACGTGACACTCATTCATTCATTCGACTATCGATTAATCATTAATATTTATACTAAAATGTATTATTTAATTTGTTTAACTTTTTATCAATTACAAATGCAATGAAAATACAAAAATACAGCGTGTTTTTCCACGATGAGTTCTTTATTACAAGATCAACTTGTGGCAGTTAAACTGGACATTCGGTTATGGCTAAACTTGAAGATATGCGCTGCGGTGCTCTGGACTGCCGGTGCGAGTCGGCGTTTTTTAAACAGAGACCCTTGTTTGTTCCTAAATAGTAATAAAAAAGAATCATGTTAAATAAAACCGAAATCGCGATACTCAGATCCACGGACCTGTGTCGCGGTCAGGGAAGGCAGAATCACGATACGCCCTTCCCACTCCCAGAGATATCCTTCCCGTCCAGATCCAATATAGCTACCATATCTTTACTATTTGTATTATTTGAAGTTAACATTATAAAATTTGTAGACCTACACCACAAAACTAGTTGAGGATAAATGATCTAAAATTGGGCGATTCCAGCATTATGGACGTGACATTTGCAGTCAAAATATAAATTCTCCGAAAATGCATTTAGGCTATTGAAACCTCGGTTTATATACATATATCATATCATATCAATAAAAGAGTCCAGACATTAGAAATATATAGCACATGCATTTTGTATTTAATATGAGGGAAATACACGAGGGTGACACAAAAAAAAACTTTAACTTTTTGAAAGCACTGAGCCTTTATTTAAAGTTAATTTCGTTTTGTATTAATTGTATCTTAATTTCAATCAATGTTTCATCAACAATTTGCCTGGATTTAATAAATAATAAGTAGCGGTAAATATAGCAGACAATAATCAAGACACGGAGGCGCTGGCGCCTGAACTGCAGCTCGTCTCATAAATGAACCGAAACTCAGCGTCTACTTGCCGTACAGACCTGAGAAATATATATATAGCCTATTATATTAGATATACTATGAAATGTTTACTGTGTGTCATTCATGTTCTGAATATGTTGCTTCACAGTAGCCTTCACTTAAAATCTTTAGTCCAAGATTGTTGGATAATACAATTTGCCACTGAATTAGTTTAGAACAGCACATGTTGTCCCTGAGCTCCGTAACGACATCTCTCATAAAGGTTTGCGACTTATTTTAAATAGTAAAATATTATCTGAAAAACACCTAGCCTCTTCGCTAAATAGCACACAAAATACCATTGGTATGCTACTTCCGCCGCCTGACCGGAAGTTGCACCCACTTTATTTTTTACAGTAGCGCCCCCCGGAAACAGGTGGATAGCTCAGGAGACTTAATGGAGTTCTTCTCAGTTATGACACGTTTCTCCAGAAATTCATAGGAGAAATAAAAACAGCGAAACGAGTCAATCTTCATCCAGATGTAAATGAATATAGATCCGCTCAGAGAGTTTGATGAGAAATGTTGAGATCTGAGAGTTGATATTGAGATCTCTGTGATTTTAATGCAGACTTCAGTAGTTTGTTCTGAAAACAGTGATTAAGCAGTTTCATCCAGTTGTAGTGACTAGTAAAACAACTCATAAAAGAGAGTATACAGTAACAAGTCTGTATGTTTGTGGAGTAATTCGCCATCATCTGAACAGTTTATTATTTATGATCAAGTATAAGATATATTATCAGATGATTCTGCTTTAGTGAGACTTTTAAATGCCTCCAAAACTAAGGAGATGGTTATTGATTTTAGAGTGAGAGCAGAATATAACCCATCATACATTCATTAATGGGGAACAAATTCAATTAGTAACACGTATATAAATACCTTGGTATAGTTTTGGATCATAAACTCAAATTAGACTGATTATGTAAGTAAGAATACACAACAGGGGTTGTATTTATTAAAGAAATTATTATCTTTTAATGTCCATGCTTATGACGTTTTATGGAGCTTTTATTAAAAGTGTTTCTGTTTAAGTTGCTCGTATGATATAATGCGTCAGAGGCTCAGAAGAAATCACTAAGAGAGGTAAGTACTAACTGTTATAGAGTATAAAGAGTATAGAGTATAAAGAGAGAGTGCAGAATAAAGCTAACATTATTGTGAATGATACGAGGCATCCTTTATCTTATGCTTTTGAATTATTGCCATCTGTAGGCCTACTGTGTCCCCGATGCATGAATAACAAAACAGGTCCAAACTATCTTTTATCCCCCAAATATGAGATTTTAAATTCTTCTTCTAGTCTTGATTAATGGTCAGCTGGTCTGGCTATCCTAAATTAGATTTATTTGCTTTAAATTATTGTTTGTATATGCCAACTGTGATTTTTAAATGTCTGTTTTCTTAATAAAAACTGATCATATGTTGTTTTTGTATGCTTAAATCTCTGATTTAAAGCTGCTTTTTTGGTGTTTAATGTATTGTTTGGTGTCATAATGGTCACACTGTCCAAATTTCACATAAATAGCTAATAATACATTTTAGTTCAGAGATGCGTAAAGATATTCTCAAAATAAGTGTCGATAAGTACCAGGTTAACATGTGACAACTTACCCCATAGGGTCAGAGCGTGTTAAATGAACTGCGGAAATATTTATTTATTTCCTGGGAAATAACAGAGATGCTCAATAAGCTTTTATATATGCAGAAATTACACCGATAAACCCGGTCCAAGAAATATTGACTGGAGTGAAGCGTGTGACAACTTGCCCCGTCCTCTTGATCTTGATCAAATCGGAATTAAAATCAGTTCTTGCAGTCTTTAGTTTAAAGTTGCTCTCAAAGTAAGACTGCTCATTTAAGATTTAAGATGAAAAACACTTACTGAAGCGTTGTGTTGAGGTTAGTGTTATGTTTAATAAAGGGTTAATATCATCCTCCGCTCTCGTTTACTTTAACGAACTTCTCATTTAAGAAGTTAGAGATGTTAAATGGATGGTTCTGTCATCATTTAATCACCCTTAAAGAGTAATGTAACACTAACCAAACAGTTTCTGGTCCCCATTGAAAAACAAAACAAAAAATACAATGGAAGTCAATGGGGTCCAAAATATCTTCTTTTAAAAAGAAAGAAACTCATTCGGCAACATTTCGAGGGTGAGTAAATAATGACAGCTTTTTAGATGACCTGTCCCTTTAACTAAACCAGTGAAACATTGGCAACAAATGAATCAATGAAATGCAAACTTTTAAATATAGCGCTTTGTTTTTATATACACATATATTCATGAAGATGGCTAAAAAACACAATTTTCTTCAAAAGGAACTATTCTGCTCACTCATATTCCTAGTTAAATAGTATTTATGAGACAAAATGACCATAGCAATAAATAAATTCATCATGTGTTTTCTTTTTTTTTTCACATACCAGTTGTACAAACAATAAATTATAAAATCAGTGCTGTGTATTTTCAGTGAAACGGCCATTTCCCATTGAGACGGTAGAACAGTACTGCATATACATGGAGAAAAGAGATGAAATCGTGGAAACACACATGAGATTATTCCCCTTAATCGACTTCAGCAGGTTTAAAGTCAACGTGCAACATTTGCATTTCTGTAATGTGATGCATTTCCAGGGATATTCACTGAGAAAAAGCAATAATCTGAAAGATTATTATGACAATTTTGAATAACGTCCCTGATGAATCGTTCAAAATAAGAGCGTGAACATGAACTGAAGTTGCTGTTGATTTCATGTTGACTTTCTGCTGGTCATAATAACACACATATAAATCATACGTGTGATACTGAATGATTTGGACACACATCACATATCTGCGTTAATTTGCATGAGCGTTTGCATATGTAAATTACACTGAGCTATGAAGCATGAAAACATTGTTAATTCAGCTTCAGTGTTTCAAGGTTGAACTGAGGCGTAAAAGGATTTAAAGCAATGTTCTGCTCTCATGCTGTCGAACAACTTCAGTCTCAAAGACTGTGTTTACAGTAACACACTTACAATGGACGTCTATGGGGCGAGACGTTTGCATCTGAATACACACCGAAATACAAACTTAGAGCATGTTAAACATTTCCCCTGGTCTGTGCAATGTTATATAATTCAACTCCAGAAATATATTTCAACTTAAAGTTCATCAACCAAGAACAAAAGCATTAGGGGCCATTCACACAAAAAAGGGGTTTTACATTTAAAAACGCAAGAAAAACACACGTTTACATGGAAGACAATGTAAGATCAGTGACGTGGAATGAAAAACAGGCCCGTTATGGTTCAAATGACACATTTCTCTACTAGTAATTAGCAATTAGTTTACCGGCTTTTTCCTGTCCCATAGACGTCCATTCAAAGTGTTTTACTGTTGTTGTAGAATATGAAACCATATTTACTGTGATAATCACGTGGTAACACTTTACAATAAGGTTATGTTTAATTAACTGCATTAGCAATGAATAATAATTTGAATAAAGCAGCGTTTCCATCTCATATGTTCAAGAGAACAAAATCATTTCTTCCTGGTGCAGAATACCAGTATAAAACTGTAAGTTTCTGCAATCTTTCTCTTTTCCCTCCATCATAAACGTATCCCACAATGTGCATAAAAATAGGTGTATGGAAACAAAGCTAGTGTTAATTTCGACCATTACTAATGCATTTTTAAAATTAAAAATCGTATTTGTTAATGCACTGTGAACAAACATGAACAATGCACAATTGCATTTTTACTAACTAACATTGACAAAGATTAGTAAATGCTGTAAAAATGCATTGTTCACTGATAGTTAGTTAATGTTAACAAATGCGGCCTTATTGTAAAGTGTTGCTAACTCATTTTGAACCCAGAACATTCCTCTGAACAACACAGACGTGTAAACAGCGTTATTGCGAGTATGGAGGGCACACAGTGTTACACACACCTCGAGCCCTGAACTGAGAACATTACGCACACACATTTAAATCACAGAGCCATATTTCCTTTTTCCATTACAAAGAAGGGAAGCTCGGTTCATCGGGGGAGTTTAAGACTCAAACGGAGCCCAAACATCAGCTCGAAAAAACCAGTCCGTCTCAGTCTTCATTAAAACCCTTCTGAGATCGACCAGTCCTGACCCCGGGGGTTTCTAGACCCTCGCAGCGACGTTCACACTGACAGAGATTTGCTAAACTACTTTAGACAGTCATTTCAGTGAGAGTTGACAATCTGAGGCAACCAAGTTCAACTCAGTCCAGCTTCATGCAAATGAGCTGTGATGTCATGCGGCGCCCACCAATGGGAGCGCAGACTGACACACTCGAGCAGGGCTGCACGATACTATGATTATCACCAATATTTCCAGTAGCACCTCAATGCAGTACATGAGATCCACGGGGAGGAGTCGGATCAAGATCCAAGGGGTGGAGATGGGTAGGATTAGGGTTGGGTTTAGGGATTAGGGGTGTGTTTAGGGATCAGGGGGCGGAGTTGGCTAGGTTTAGGTGTATTTAAAGTGGGAGGAGTTGGATCTGGATCCGACTCCTCCCCGTGGATTTCATGTTCCGCAGTGAGAACCATCTCAATATTTCGCTCAAAAATCATAATCGAGACTTGAATCACGACTGTTCTCAATTGCAAAATCTAATCAGAATAAGCAGCTTTGGATAAATGCGTAGTTGTAAATGTATCGCACGTTCATGCAAGCACAAAATAATCATACGCAGGGTTTTGTTACATTACGAAAATCCCTAATATTAATTCCAATAATTAAAAATGATGTTTTTATTCTATTAAAACAACAACAAAAAGATGTTGTATTGTCGCACAGAGGTTGCGCATTTATTCAGCAACCACAAGATTCATGTTTGGATTTATAATATTGCAGACAGTTATGCTTAATTAATCAAAAGTAGCAGAAATCATGTTTGCGGTTAATCGTGCAGCCCTGTGGTCGAATCGAAATGATTAATGAAAATGAAAAATGTTTCTTTTAGTGTCCTTGTTACACATGTTACCTGTAGTAATAACTATAAATTGTGTATAAATAACCCTAAACCAGACCCTAATACCAACCCTATAGCAAGAAGAGTTAATTATTAATACTCAGTGTTGAAATGCATAATTACACTGTAACACGGACACCTTAAAATAAAGTGTAACCCAGTGTTATAAGGTGACGTCGTTACAGCACACAAATACGTACTGAGTAATATTACTCACTACAGGGTTAAGGTTTAGGGCTAGTTGCTTATAATTATGCATAATTTACAGTTATTAATATAGTAAGTACATGTAACTAAGTCCCCTTAACATAAAGTGCTACCAAGTTGGTTACGCTTTATTTTAAGGTGTCTGTGTTACAGTATAATTATATATTTAAGTACTGAGTAATATTAATTAACTACATGTACTTACTATAGGGTTAGGGTCGGATTAGGGTCTGGTTGAGGGTTAGTTGCATGTAATTATGCATAATTTATTGTTATTGCTACGGTAAGTACATGTAACTAACAATGACACTGTCAAATAAAGTGTTACCAATGTAGGTTACACTTTATTTTTAGCTGTCCTTGTTACAGTGTAATTATGTACATGCAACTAACCCTCAACCAAATCCTAATCCGACCCTAGCCCTATAGTAAGTACATGAAGTTAATTAATATTACTCAGTATTAAATATATAATTACATTGTAACAATGACACCTTCAAATAAAGTGTAACCTAAATGTATTGCTGCATTAGCTAAAGTTAACTAACGGACCTCATTGTAAAGTGTTACCCACCGAACACTACAGCAACGGTTAAACGACTGCCAGTGTGAACTCGAGGGGCGTGTCATATGGATAAGGGGTGTGGCTTTGTCAAGGGGGCGTGGCCACACGTCGCCACATTCGAGGCTAGAGCCAAAGCTCCTTGTCCGAGTCACAAAATTGCGAACACTAGCAGAATCCACAGTGATTGTGATTCGAGTTATACGAACAAGCGTTCAGTGAAGTTTTTAATCCTCAGCACTTTTTAATCAGGCAGTGTTTGAAGGCCGACGGCCGGGCGCTGAGCGGGCAGCTCTTCACAAGCTTCCCGTGAGGGTCTTTGCACTGAACCGTGCGACTTTGCCAACCCGTATTGCAAGTTCTGGAGCACGTCATCCACGGTCCCGTGACCCACCGCGGCCCCGCCGGACTCTCAGTCGGAAACTCGGTCGTAAACGTCAGCAAATCCGCGGAAGACAAAGCGGCAGCGGTGGGCGGAGCCACGTTGGAAATCCGAGGCGGAAACGGCATTTTCCGAGGCATGAAGAAGCTATAGCGGATGTCTAGTGGTTTCTTAGCATCCGTGGCCAGAATCTGCACCAGCAGGCTCTCCTGAAGGGCCCCGGGGCCCATGCTGTGAAGGGCCTCGTCCCGCTGACTCCAGCCGGTGTAGTTGAGGACCGAGCCGTTGAGGGGGACGATGGTCTCGGACGTGGAGATCATGAACTTGCCGTTCAGAAGGTATTCTCCACCGGGACGGCGGAGCGAGAGGTACGCCGTGTAGCGCGACTGGCCCTTCGCCTTGTACTGGCGGACCTTGAGGTGCGTCGACCCCTCGGGGACCTTCACCACATCCGTGTAGCCCTTACTGGAGGACAGAGAGGACGACAAAATCAAGTGTTTGTTTTACAGTGCAAATATCTAAACATTCTTAACCATCATCCTTCCCTAAAAGCTTAGTGTTCATTGGAGACCCCAGGACTTGTGTCGCACTTGAACCACGAATACACACAAACAATTGAGTTTTGTTCACAGGAGTTTTGTGGTTGAAATTGAAAAAAGTAACAAATCTTTCCCTCACGTGTCAATCGGACCCCAATAGGAATGAATGGAACGCTTCAGTACACATCAAAATGCTCAAAATTCATGAGTCCACATTAATTTACAGTGATCTGATTCTGTCATCAGAGGAAACTGTCTACTTTATGCATTTCAGAAATGTACATATACAAAATCACAGTTAGCTAAAAATGCATTAATTTAAACAATGTAATAATTTAAGGCAGAAACAATGAGCTCAGTGAAGTAATGAATACATGTTTGTTAATCAATTTGATTACACTTCTATTTGATTAATCAATTTGACTGAACTAAAAACAACACTTAGTATTTTTGACTTTCCAACACAAACATCTAAAGATTCTTACATCCAGATATGGTTACTTGAAAAGCAAAATTACTTCCGATATTAAGTGTTGCTTTCCAATAAAAATGATCAAAATGAAGTGACATTATGTTTAAAACAAGAACAAATGTCGGCCCACAGGGTCAAAAATATACCTTGTTTTCCCTTTGAATTAAGTTTATTTTTCTGCCCCGTATGGACAGATATTTTTAACAGTCACTTAATTTGAATATATTTGTTTCATACTTAAATATCTTTTTTGCTTCTCAAGTAAATGTATGTTGATTTAGGAATGTTGTAAAAAAAAAAAAATATAATTTGCAATGTGATGTTTAATAATAAACATGTTTTGCATTTTATAAGTCTAACAAATAGGATCAACAACATTCCAATCAATCAATCAATCAATCAATCAATCAATCAATCAATCAATCAATCGATCGATCAATCAATCGGTCAATCAATCAATCAATCAATCGACCAATCAATCGACCAATCAATCAGTCAATCAATTGGTTTGCCAACTGGTTTAAAGGTTAGAGTTATGAAGTTTCTTTTTCTCTCATTATTTTTGATAACAAATGTGCCTTAATTTTGTATCTTCGTCAGTGTTGTTTTGTTTCTGTAACACGTTTAAATCTCAGTGTTTCATTAAGATATCAAATATGTTTCTCCTCAGGATTATCACAATGAGTCCTTTTCTCAGGGGAAACTCTTCCTCTGCTCTCCACTGAAATGCATTGCTATGTAGAAGAGACAATAGAGCTGTGTTCAGGTGTGATTTGTGATTCTTCTTTTATGTCTGTATCAACGTTCTCCCGGGAAAACAAAGGAACGTTTCCTACTTCTGTAAATCACATTAAGCAAGTCTGAAAGAGAATCCGTCAGATTTCCAGATCTAGATGAGCACCGGTGTGTGTTAGTATCTACATCAGCATATTTTGGGGACAGTAGAAGTGTATTGTCCTCATTTAGATAGCGAAGTGTGTGTGTCTAATGTGTGTGTGTTTCCTCGCCTCTTCTTGGTGAAATTTCCCGCCACTTTGATGCAGCCGTTCCCGTCGCCGCCACACACACCGCACTTGTCGAACTGAAGTTTGGAGCCGATGATGCCGTCGCAGCCGGTGCGAACACACTTCCCTCTCACACACACCGAACTGCTGTACGGCCGGCACTCCGTCCCGTCAACCACCTGCGGAAAACAACACAAGACACGTTCACCCGGATATTCCCAATGTTTACATCTGTTGTGGGATTTATGCAAATTAGCACATAGGTAATTAGATTATGCACCGTTTGCCCATGTTAACAAACAATTTAAAAAAAACGTGTAATACATTTTTTGTTTGTCTTGATGCAAGTAATCAACTCAGCAATTTTCATGATGACATCTAAAGGTTAAAATTTTTACCCTATTCACGTGAGAAAAATAATAAATATGCGTATGAATATGCGTATGAATATGCGTATGAATATGCGTATAGCCCTTCTGGGCTTTTTTTCTTTTCTTACTCAGGACATATTGAGGATACAAAATCAGTTGAGTTTGCTTCAGTTGCAATTTGTTCAACCTTTTTTTCATCAAAAGACTGGACTAAAAGTTTGATAAATATATCACTAACAAAAAGTACCAAAAGTACTACGGTAATACCATGCTTTTTGGACGTGATATCATGGTGACAGGGAACGTTCTCTTAAAGTTACAAACATAGTTACGATATTATTGCGATACTCCAAGACATATGATGAAAGGTTACAAAATATGTACTGTTGATTAAACTGCTCAATTTGGTTTTACATTGTGTGTGTAAATGAATATTCTTGGACTCGGTGCTGAAACCCAAAGCACAGGACAATAGAGACACCAGAATAACAATATTCATCATTCTGAAGATGGAAATACAGAATTATTATAGATGATGCAGAGAGAACATGTTTAAAAAAAAATGTATTGGTTATGAGAACGTTAAGGAAACATTCCATTGATCAGTCTCTGATGATTATCCGTTATCTGATGTGTGTGTGTTCAGTGGTTATCTGAAGTGTGTGTGTGTTCAGTGGTTATCTGATGTGTGTGTGTTCAGTGGTTATCTGATGTGTGTGTGTTCAGTGGTTATCTGATGTGTGTGTGTTCAGTGGTTATCTGATGTGTGTGTGTTCAGTGGTTATCTGATGTGTGTGTGTTCAGTGGTTATCTGATGTGTGTGTGTGTTCAGTGGTTATCTGATGTGTGTGTGTTCAGTGGTTATCTGATGTGTGTGTGTGTTCAGTGGTTATCTGATGTGTGTGTGTTCAGTGGTTATCTGATGTGTGTGTGTTCAGTGGTTATCTGATGTGTGTGTGTTCAGTGGTTATCTGATGTGTGTGTGTTCAGTGGTTATCTGATGTGTGTGTGTTCAGTGGTTATCTGATGTGTGTGTGTTCAGTGGTTATCTGATGTGTGTGTGTTCAGTGGTTATCTGATGTGTGTGTGTTCAGTGGTTATCTGATGTGTGTGTGTGTTCAGTGGTTATCTGATGTGTGTGTGTTCAGTGGTTATCTGATGTGTGTGTGTTCAGTGGTTATCTGATGTGTGTGTGTGTTCAGTGGTTATCTGATGTGTGTGTGTTCAGTGGTTATCTGATGTGTGTGTGTTCAGTGGTTATCTGATGTGTGTGTGTTCAGTGGTTATCTGATGTGTGTGTGTTCAGTGGTTATCTGATGTGTGTGTGTTCAGTGGTTATCTGATGTGTGTGTGTGTTCAGTGGTTATCTGATGTGTGTGTGTTCAGTGGTTATCTGATGTGTGTGTGTTCAGTGGTTATCTGATGTGTGTGTGTTCAGTGGTTATCTGATGTGTGTGTGTTCAGTGGTTATCTGATGTGTGTGTGTTCAGTGGTTATCTGATGTGTGTGTGTTCAGTGGTTATCTGATGTGTGTGTGTTCAGTGGTTATCTGATGTGTGTGTGTTCAGTGGTTATCTGATGTGTGTGTGTTCAGTGGTTATCTGATGTGTGTGTGTTCAGTGGTTATCTGATGTGTGTGTGTTCAGTGGTTATCTGAAGTGTGTGTGTGTTCAGTGGTTATCTGATCTGTGTGTGTTCAGTGGTTATCTGATGTGTGTGTGTTCAGTGGTTATCTGATGTGTGTGTGTTCAGTGGTTATCTGATGTGTGTGTGTTCAGTGGTTATCTGATGTGTGTGTGTTCAGTGGTTATCTGATGTGTGTGTGTGTTCAGTGGTTATCTGATGTGTGTGTGTTCAGTGGTTATCTGAAGTGTGTGTGTGTTCAGTGGTTATCTGATGTGTGTGTGTTCAGTGGTTATCTGATGTGTGTGTGTTCAGTGGTTATCTGATGTGTGTGTGTTCAGTGGTTATCTGATGTGTGTGTGTTCAGTGGTTATCTGATGTGTGTGTGTTCAGTGGTTATCTGATGTGTGTGTGTGTTCAGTGGTTATCTGATGTGTGTGTGTTCAGTGGTTATCTGATGTGTGTGTGTGTTCAGTGGTTATCTGATGTGTGTGTGTTCAGTGGTTATCTGATGTGTGTGTGTTCAGTGGTTATCTGATGTGTGTGTGTTCAGTGGTTATCTGATGTGTGTGTGTGTTCAGTGGTTATCTGATGTGTGTGTGTTCAGTGGTTATCTGATGTGTGTGTGTGTTCAGTGGTTATCTGATGTGTGTGTGTTCAGTGGTTATCTGAAGTGTGTGTGTGTTCAGTGGTTATCTGATGTGTGTGTGTTCAGTGGTTATCTGATGTGTGTGTGTTCAGTGGTTATCTGATGTGTGTGTGTTCAGTGGTTATCTGATGTGTGTGTGTTCAGTGGTTATCTGATGTGTGTGTGTTCAGTGGTTATCTGATGTGTGTGTGTTCAGTGGTTATCTGATGTGTGTGTGTGTTCAGTGGTTATCTGATGTGTGTGTGTTCAGTGGTTATCTGAAGTGTGTGTGTGTTCAGTGGTTATCTGATGTGTGTGTGTGTTCAGTGGTTATCTGATGTGTGTGTGTTCAGTGGTTATCTGATGTGTGTGTGTTCAGTGGTTATCTGATGTGTGTGTGTTCAGTGGTTATCTGATGTGTGTGTGTTCAGTGGTTATCTGATGTGTGTGTGTTCAGTGGTTATCTGAAGTGTGTGTGTGTTCAGTGGTTATCTGATGTGTGTGTGTTCAGTGGTTATCTGATGTGTGTGTGTTCAGTGGTTATCTGATGTGTGTGTGTTCAGTGGTTATCTGATGTGTGTGTGTTAAGTGGTTATCTGATGTGTGTGTGTTCAGTGGTTATCTGATGTGTGTGTGTTCAGTGGTTATCTGATGTGTGTGTGTTCAGTGGTTATCTGATGTGTGTGTGTGTTCAGTGGTTATCTGAAGTGTGTGTGTGTTCAGTGGTTATCTGATGTGTGTGTGTTCAGTGGTTATCTGATGTGTGTGTGTTCAGTGGTTATCTGATGTGTGTGTGTTCAGTGGTTATCTGAAGTGTGTGTGTGTTCAGTGGTTATCTGAAGTGTGTGTGTGTTCAGTGGTTTTCTGAAGTGTGTGTGTTCAGTGGTTATCTGAAGTGTGTGTGCTCACCCTCTGTGCGAACACCACGTAGTATCCCGTTCCTTTGGCCCGGCATGTGAGTTTGCACATGTCTTTGGGAAGAACGCCGGCAAACTTCGGCACCCATTCCACGAAGGTCTTCACTCCTTTAGGGTCCGTCTGAGGGCCGTTACGCATCTCACACTGCTCCTGTCTGAAGCTCTTACCTGACACACACACACACACACACACACACACACACACACACCGTTAGCCTCACACTGCTCCTGTCTGAAGCTCTTACCTGACACACACACACACACACACACCGTTAGCCTCACACTGCTCCTGTCTGAAGCTCTTACCTGACACACACACACACACACACACACCGTTAGCCTCACACTGCTCCTGTCTGAAGCTCTTACCTGACACACACACACACACACACACACCGTTAGCCTCACACTGCTCCTGTCTGAAGCTCTTACCTGACACACACACACACACACACACACCGTTAGCCTCACACTGCTCCTGTCTGAAGCTCTTACCTGACACACACACACACACACACACACACCGTTAGCCTCACACTGCTCCTGTCTGAAGCTCTTACCTGACACACACACACACACACACACACACACACCGTTAGCCTCACACTGCTCCTGTCTGAAGCTCTTACCTGACACACACACACACACACCGTTAGCCTCACACTGCTCCTGTCTGAAGCTCTTACCTGACACACACACACACACACACACACACACACATACCGTTAGCCTCACACTGCTCCTGTCTGAAGCTCTTACCTGACACACACACACACACTCACACACACCGTTAGCCTCACACTGCTCCTGTCTGAAGCTCTTACCTGACACACAAAATTTACAGAATTTTTTTTTACAGTGTGTGTGTGGATGACAGTGTGTGTGTGTGTGGACGACAGTGTGTGTGTGTGTGTGTGTATGGATCACAGTGTGTGTAAAATCACGATAATTTTTTACAGTGTGGCAACCACAGCTTCTGGTTTCTTACCGTACATTTACTAACATAACAGTGTGTGTGTGTGTGTGTGTGTGTGAGGACACTCACTGGCTGAAGGGCACGGCGTGACGCTACAGGACCGGTACACGGCTCTCTTCCCGGTGCAGTAGCGTCCGTTGTTTCGGGGAGGAGGATTGTTGCAGAGACGATTGGCAAACTGGACTCCGCCGCCACAGGAACGGGAACACGAACCCCACGGACCCCAGGAGCTCCAGCTGCCGTGGTTCGACGTCTGACACAGAGAGAGAGAGAGAGAGAGAGAGACATGAGACATGATGGGAGATAATCAGACACTGTAAGAAAATATCGTGATTTTAATGGTAAAAGACTGTAAAATGCTGTTAATTGGTTTACAGAAAGTTTCCGTCTATATACGGTAAATTACTGTGATAGATCCAACTGTACATTTAATGTAATTTTACTTAATGTAACTAATGTAGTTTTTGGAAGTGAAAAAGAACAAGTCATTGTATAATTTACAGTGAAAACCCGTAAATTGACATTCCCACAATTCCCTGTGTGACACTTCACATTTGATGTATTTTTCTAGAAATTACAGTTTTTTTTCATAAGCAAGAAAAAACATGTTTAAAACTGAATGATTCAAATGTTTGGAGAACATTCAGAAATAATGTTTTCATAACTCAACAGGAACATTAGCAAAACGTTCTGAAAGCATATTTGTGTTAGCTGGGCTGTTCTTTACAAGAGTTCAGTGACATGAATGGGCAAAGATGGGACAGAAGCGAGTGTTTTCTGAGCACATCCATTCCCAGACCGGCAATAAACAAGCCAAAAACACCCGAACCGAGCGAGAGAGCTGAACACTGGACATTCAGCGAGAGGAAGGGTGTGTAAAACAGACACCAGAACCGCATTTCCGACAAACACACACACACACATGCGCGAGGAGACGCGCTCACACAACGGGAGCATTCTTCATCGGGACCAAAACGAGTCCTTAAAACACTTAATGACCTCTGAGTCTCGGATAAAAATACCCGACCGGCCAGCCGAGAGGATGGGAAATTCCTGCCGGTTAAATGTGTTTGATACTAATCTAGTTAACTCAGAACAGCCTGACACACAGACACACACACACACACACAGTGTTTAGAGAGACGCTCGGGTCAGGAAGGGCGAACAGCAAGGATTTATTCAGCAAGGATGCATTCAATTGGTCAAAAGTGACATTTGTAATGTTACAAAAGATTATGTTTTAAATAAATGCTGTTCTTTTGACCTTTCTGTCCATCAAAGAATCCTGAGAAAATAAAATGTATCACGGTTCATCTAGACAAACTTGTTGGCTTGAGAAAGTATTTTAAAAAACATGAAGTTTGAAGCCGTTTTAAAGTTTTAAAAGCTTGCAGTTTGAAGCAGTTTTAAGTTTGAAATAATGTTTAAAGCTTGGAGTTTGAAGGCTTTTTAAGCTCCTGTAAGTTCACCTCTGAGCTCGGGTCTTACCGAGTACTGTTTCATTTCATTACAATTTTTTAACTATTAAACCCTTTTGATAGACTTCTCTGACAATTACCAACCTTTCACCATCATTAAAACAAAACTGAGCTGTTTTTGTGTCAGATCAGTGTCACTTTTTATGCATAATTAATAAGGAATAAGTCTTGCATTAAATGTGCAAAAGTTCTAAATTGGTAAAAAGCAACTGATTTTTAATTTCCCAGCATCACATCTGAGCTCTGGTCTTACCGAGGAGTGTCTCTTTCGGGTCTCGTCCACACATTTAAATATGTCATTTTGGTGAACAAAGATGAGTTTTAAGGGATACAATTATTGACTAAGGGACTTTTAGGGGGAGTTCATCAAGACAAACGCTGTTGGCTTCAGAAAGTTTGAAGCAGTTTTAAGTTTGAAAGTCTTAAAGGGACAGTTCACCCAAAAATGTAAACTCTGTCAGTAATTACTCTCCCTCATGTTGTTCCCCGTAAGACTCTCGTTCATCTCCGGAACACAAATGATGATATTTGTGATTAAATCTGAGAGCTGGATCACTCCTCCATAGGCTTCTATTGTAATTGAAACTTGCCGGCCCAGAAAGTTATTAAAGACATCGGTAAAATAGTCCGAGTGACTACAGCGGCTCAACCTTAAGTTTATCAAGCGACGAGAATACTTTCTGTGCGCAAAAAACAACAACAAAAATAACGACTTTATTCAACTCTTCATGTCCTTCTCTGTGGGCCTGAGTGAGTTCACGTAGTGTAACAGCGCAGCGCTTCTGGGTACGTCACACGCAGGCTCACTATTGGCCGACGCTGGTCATGTGTGTGAGTTCTTGTAAGTTCACCTCTGAGCTCGGCTCTTACCGAGTAGTGTCTCTTTCGGGTCTTGTCCACACACTTCCCCTGTAGACAGATTCTTCCCTTCCCGCACGGCGTCCCTTCGACGGCGGGCAGTTTTTTGGTCAGACACACCATCTGGCCCTTCCTGATGACGGCGCACCACAGGCGGGCACACACGTCCATGCCGGGGCACACGGTGTACTCGAGCCCGAAGGCCAGTCGGCACTGCTGGACGGCATCGTAACTCTGACCCGGAAGCTCCTCGGGACCCAGAAGAGGCAGACGAGGGACATCCAGCAAACACTCAGCTAAACACACACACACACGCACACACCACAAGAGGAAGATGTCATGACATTAGTGGGGAAATTATAAAACTGTGTGCACATCCAACACTGGTCAATATGGTAATTTTCATATCTATAATACAAAAGTATGAAATCAGTAAGTTTGTATTTATTTACCCAAAAATACAGTAAAAATTGTGAAATATTATTACAATTTAAAATAGCTGTTTTTTTGTGTGAATATACAGTATAGTGTAATTTATTCCTGCGATCAAAGCTGAATTTTCAGCATCATTACTCCAGTCTTCAGTGTCACATGATCCTTCAGGAATCAATAATAGCAATGAAATAAGACTGCAGATTTTCAAATAGAAGTAATTGGCCACATAACCAATATAACATAACAATAAAATTGAAATATTTTTTTTTAAACTAAAATGAATAAAAATGACAAAAGCACATAAAAAATAAAAATAAAAAAAACACAAACAAAATCACTAAAAATAAATTAAAATGAAAACTGAATAAATAAACATAAACGCTAGATTCAAAAAGTTCATAAAAACAATAACAATACATAAAAAATACTAAATTAAGACTGGACAAGCTCAAAATCAATACTGACCAACATAAAGTTGGAAATTAAACATGAAATGCAATTTGCAACCCATTTAAGTGACATAATGCGTCATGATCTCCAGATTATTTCTGAAAATCAAGATCCATGAAATCACAGGCCAATTTGGAATCTGATCCTATCGAATCGTTACCATTACCGTGATATGTTGCAATATTTTTCAGAAAAGCAACATTAAATTGAGTCACAGTGGTTCCTCACCGTTGCCGTCGTCGAAGAAGTCTGTGATGGTGGCGGATGTGCATCGGCTCCAGGGTTTGGACGCGTCGATGGAGGTCAAGATGGAGGACATCAGACGCTTGTCCTCGTTTGAGCCGAAGCGTTCCTCACAGAACTTGGAGTCGTCGTGGGACAGACCCAGCAGATGCCCTGTGCACACACACAGGAAGTGATGTCATCAAGGTGTTTGTGCGTGCAGGTCAAGTGAAGCCAAAGCATCTTGATTCCCCCCCCCCCCCCCCCCCCCCCCCCCAGTTGGCTGGTCCCAGTAAACCCCGCCTCCCCATGTAGTCTAATGGGACACTATTGAAACTAAACAATCAAATTACACTTCAAATACAATTTTTCCAAAGATGTTTTTTGTCATTTTAGGTAGTTATATTACGCTGATTGACAGCTGTGATTGACAGCTGAGGCACCAACAGACTGTTTTGGGGATTTTCAGGAGGAGATTGGAGTCCATAACTATTTATTTCACAGTGGCTCTGCAGTAAAATTTGTAGTAACCGTTTCTGCGGGAGTGTGTGTGTGAGTATGGGTGGGACCTTGATATGTTGGCTCCACACACACTCACTACTGAGACTTTGGCGACTTCACTTTTCACCATTGGAAGATAGTGAAGGGGCGTCGTCCATCTTTTTTTACAGTCTATGGTGCAGGTGGATGTGTGTGTGTGTGTGTGTGTGTGTGTACCGATCTCATGTGCCACGGTGAAGGCCGCGTGAAGGCCGTCGTCCTCGATGATCGCGCAGCTCCGCTCCGGAGAACATACGGTTCCCACGTCTGCCATACCGAGAGTATCACAAGAGTGATGGCCGCACAGATCCTGAAAACACACACACTCGCTCATCAATACCAGTTCAACATATCAGACTGTGTGTGTGTGAGAGAGAGAGAGAGGGAGAGAGAGAGAGAGAGAGAGAGAGAGAGAGAGAGTGTGTGTGTGTGTGTGTGTGTGTGTGAGAGAGAGAGAGAGAGAGAGAGAGAGAGAGTGTGTGTGTGTGTGTGTGTGTGTGTGTGTGAGAGAGAGAGAGAGAGAGAGAGATAGTGAGTGTGTGTGTGTGTGTGTGTGTGTGATAATTCGTCCACACCATTTAAATTTTTTTACTGTAATCTGTAATTAACATAATTAAATTCTTATTTGATCCATTCCTCTTAAAGACGGGGTAGAAGGACATTAGAAACAATAAAATACAAGACAGTAAATATAAGAGAATACACAATAAGAGCAATAACCAGTAAGAACAATTAGAATACACAATAACACACAATTCAGTAAGATACAATACACAATAGAGTCAATAGTCAAGTGTAGTCAAGTCCCCTTCATCTATACAGTGCTTTAACAATATAGAGTTTCACAGCAGCTTTACAGTGATAACAGGAGATTACAGTAACAGAGAGTGTTTAGGCTTTACAGCAGCTCTAGAATAAAGTTATTGTCCAGATAAAGTTAGTTTTGATTGATTCACTTCCGTTGTAAAGATCATTAGTGATTAACTTAGGGGCCGCTTATACGAAACCGTTCTAACAGAAAACAGAAAACTTTTCATGCGTTATGTCCGTTCATTTGCATGACAACAGTGTTTGGCGGCTCGAGAACGCAAACTTTGAAATAGATTCCAAGGTGCAAGTTTTGAAAAAATGTATTATCCCTGTGTAAACTTTAAAAACGTCAATCTGTGGAAACATGCATATTGCGTGTTCAGTCTATAGGTATGCACGTTTGAATATATATGTGCTCAGGCGTGTATTCCTTCTTTACAAATTCACATCGACCAAATGACTTGTCCGGCCTGCAAAATACAGAATGTTTTGTCGTTTCCACGTATCCATGCAGACTGGAATTATTTTGATAACGTTGTATCTGTACAAACGTAATGGGATTATTCAATACAATATGAATAATAAGTAGAAGTAGGTTTTTGAAATAATCTCCAATATTTTACGAACGATTCGTTTGGTCCTAGAGGCAAAGTTGCTCAGAATTAAGGAGTTCTACCGTATGGTATGAATGTCGTGGGCATGTGCGAAAAAACATGTGATATACAATCCTTTACGCACGTGAAAAACGCAAAGGCGCCGATTTCTTTAGAGTTTCTAACATGCCTCAAGGGCCGTGAGTCAAACAGACCCAGAGAGTTTCGTTTCAATCCGCCTCTGTTAACCTCGTCTGACAGCCGCTCGAATCATTGCCGAGTTTTTCGAGATACGCTAATGTCCTCAAAGCCAGTCTTGGCACCTTGGACAAAGACACCGCATGCCAATTTTCAAGTCAATAGGACTGACTATTGCGTAGCTATTGACGTTTTCATGTTTGTTTCATATTATAGCGCCACCAAGTGGTTTTAAAAATTATTGACAATCAGATATTTCTGCACTGGTTTGGTTTCACCGAAAATTTCACCAAGGATTCCAACGATACAAGACACTTGAGCCTGCGACGAACGCTTTAGGAGTTCCGAGCCATTACATACTTTTGATCACTGTAGCGCCACCATCAGGCCGATTGGGACGAGATTTGGTGTCGGTGTAGAAGGTGTGAGTACTACCATCCCTCAAAGTTTCAACTCTCTACGACTTACGGTTTGGTCTAGCTGCTGTTTTAAAATGCATCCACTTTCCAATAATACCACTTATAGTTCACCATGGAATATGTAGCAGGGATGAAATATGAAATATCAAAAACTGGCTTATTGCAATGGTGGGATCCATCTTTGACTTCACTGAGCCCTTCAGAACAACCCATTCTTTCAGAAATGTTTCTAAATGCAGACTGTATGGATAGGCTTGATTTTATACACTTGTGGCAATTGGTCTGATTGAAATAATTAAGACATGTGTCCCATATACATTTTATTTTAGCTTTATTTCAATTAACGTTGGGTTTCAAATAGTTTTAGTTATTAACAATAACAACACTAGTGCTCTACCTGGGATTTGGAAACATGACATTTCCAGTTGGACCAGTGAAAAAAACGTCAATCAGACTGAATCAGACTTTCAAAGCAGACCTTCACTGTATGTCTCTGAACACATTTTCACGTTTATTGATGACACGTTAGATATGATTGACTAACAATCCTCACAGACATGCATGCAAATGTTCTCAAACACACTCATTTCTTCCAGGCGTTGTGTGTGTTTACCTGTTAGGCCGAGTGTATAGAAACAGCCTGGACTCTGTTCTCAGATCCACATGAGAGAGAAAGCAGCTCTTCACACGGCAAACCACTCACATTAATAAAAGCTTCACGTTGCGTGAGTGTGTGTGTGTGTGTGTGTGTGTGTGTGTGTGTAAACGGGTTCAGAGTGAAGTTTAGCTCATGACCTCAGCGGAGCGCATGTGTAATGTGTGTAAACACAGCTCAGGTTCATTCACTGCACTCCTGTCACTCACAAACCAAGTGCATAATTATAACAAACTCGCATTATATACTCACAAACCAAGTGTATAGAAACGATTACTCTCATTATGAGACTCAACAGAAAAACAACAGAGACGGGGAGAGAGAGCAACTTGATATGGACAGAGGAATTCCTGCCTAAGGGATTAAGGGAAATATGTCGGCCAAAAGAAGAGTCGGAAAACGAGGGAATTATTGAGGGAAAATGTCTCAAACGGAGAGTTGCATGTAAACATCATTGAAATAAGAGATTAAACAAAACTCACTCAGTTGTGTTAGATACTTTATACTTAAAAGGATTAGTTCACGCATGACCTTTCAACGTGATTATGTAATGTGTGTCGCATCACAGCTAGTGCAAGATGAGTATTTGTGGTTAAAAAGTATATAATTTATATATATATATATAAAATGGCCACTGGTTTGTCTAGATCAGACTCTTATTCCTCGGCTGGATCGTGTCGAGACTTTGAAGCTCCACTGAAACTCACATCTGGACCTTCGACCTGTTGGACCCCCATTGAAGTCACTATATGGAGAAACCCTGGAGTGTGTTCCTCAAAAACCTTCATTTCTTTTCCACAGGAGAAAGACAGACATGAACATCTTGGATGACGTGTAGAATTTTTATTCTGAAGTGAATTTATCCTTTAAAGTTGGAATGAAATGGAAATTCACCCTTTCTATTTTCTAAATGCATGTTATACATTTTGTAAAC
>CM060591.1:1220458-1230458 GCA_030578255.1 Tiaroga cobitis | reverse complement strand
AGTGTTTTTTCTAAAGGATTTCTCCATGCTCATCATTATTGTGTAAAATTCATAATCTTGAATCAGAATCAGTTCCTCTCGCAGCATCTCTTCTCTTCTCTGATGACGAGGGCGGGGCTTTAACCTGTCACTCACATGAGATCAGCCAATAGCAAACCACAACCATCCAATCAATTCCCCACAGACACAATCAAGCCCCGCCCACATGTGTTCTTGTTCCTGAAGCGTTTCACTCGATATACGCCACAGAGGAGAAGACCAGCGTAACGCCACTTTCATGCCGACTTTAAATAGTTACAACTAGTCAATGTTGGGAAACACTTTAGAATAAGCTTAAGTTTACTTAATGCATTTGGTATCAATACTTTTACAGCATTCATTAGTCAAGGTAATGGGCATTTATACATACTCTAATATATTTTGAACATTTCATCAATTAATTTAAAACATAAATTAATGCATATATTACATAAAAAAAAGCATGTTTATAAATTAACATTAATAGATTGTAGTGCTGGCCAACGATCAATCGCGATTAATTGCATCCAAAACAAACATTTGTGTTTACAGAATATATGTGTGTGTAGAGTGTATAATTATTTTATAATTATATATCATTTTTATAATTATATGCATGTGTGTATTTATATATTTAAGAAATATTTGCATGTATATACTGTATATATATTTATACATAATTTATAATATATAAATAACACATTTTTCTTAAATATATACATGCATGATATATGCAAAAATAATCAGTACACACTCATATATTATGCAAACCCAAACTTTTATTTTGGATGCAATTATTCGTTGCCCAGCACTTATAATGTTAAAAACGCAGTAAAATTACACTTATTTTAATATCAATGAGTTTTTAAAATATTTGTATTTTTTTGTTTTAGTAAAAGTTTTAGTAATTTCATTAGGTAGTTCTTTTTATTCCACGACAAAGTTGCGAATAGAGTGTTTTTTTCCGCAGCTGAAGTGCTCCGGGGAACGAGACCTTGCATGACTTACATGCACCGCAAGCCTCGTCTGGAAACACGACGCGCTCCAAACCGCACGCGAGCGGCAGGAGACCAGCGCTTCACTGTGGGATCGAACCAGTGTGGTCTCCTTCAGCCTGGGAAGGTTTTCAGATGTGTGCATTTTCCTCACAGTCTTTGCTGTGGTTCATGGCACTCAAATCTGCAGCAACATCCCGCGTGAGGAATGCGCACATGGATCACACACTGCATAACGACACACACTAGTCAGGGGACGCAGAGAACGCCTGCCTAGAAAAACAGCAACAGAGGAAATCATTTTACAGGGAGAGAGACTGGCGTTCCCACATGATCGGATCCAGCTGACCTGGTCACACACACACACACACACACACACACACACACACACACACACACCCAAGCAAGCAGACACACATACCAACACATGCACACACACACACACACCCACAGGCACACCACGCACACACACACTGCTGTGGTGGGTTTGATGGTATCAGGTTCTTTGAAACATGGTATTTATATGGAACTGCAAGGTAGCACTAGTGCTTGTTTTTATGTGTAGCATCATCATGTTTTTTTTTTTCAATTTTTCAATGTCTATGATGTAATACATGTCTTATTTATATCTTAGTATGTCATAAGTTATATTTTTATGTCATAATGTTGACGTTTTGTCATAGTTATGACGTAAAAAGTTAAAATGATGACTTATTAATTTAGACTTTTATCAAATAATTTGGATTTATGTCACAATTATAACTTTATCCATCATAATTTTGACCTTTTATGTCATAATTTAAGACTTAGTATGTAAAGTATGACGTAATATATGTCTTAGTTGTATCTTAGGTTTTATTTTTATGTCATAATTTAGATTTTTTAGATTTATGTCAAATATGATATATAGTGTCACAATTATGACTTAACGTCATAATTTTGACTTTTTATGACATATGGCATAGTGTCATAACTATGATTATAAGCTACATCAGAATTTTGACTTTTTTTTATTAAGACTTAGGCCTATGTCAATTATGATGTAATATGTCTTCTTAACTGTCTTAGTTTGTCATAATTTCATCATCATCTCACAATTTCGATTTTTTGTCATAGTTATGATGTAAAAAGTAAAAATTATGACAGTGATTTAGACTTTTATCTCATAATTTTGATTTATGTAAAATATGACTGTCATATGTAACAGTCTTACAATATGCTTACTTTCAATATATAGTATTAATATACGTCCTAATTTGGACTTTTTATGATTTACCAATGCATAATACTTAATGTGGCAGCTTCCATACTCACTCACTCACTCACAGGAGACACAGTTCCTAAAGTTCGTTGCGCGTCAGTCAAGCGCGCGCGGGCGAGCGGCGCGACGCGAATGTTTGAGTTTTTACCTGCCTGGTGAAGAGGATCGCCGCGTCGTGGTGATGCTGATGATCGTCATCCAGCGGGTTCTGCTGGTTCTGCCACTTACAGAAGCTCTTGAGCGTCGCGGCGGCGTTTTTGGACACATCGATGCCCTTCTCGCTCTCGGACAGAACCGCGACTTTAACCACCGACAGGCGGATGGGGTTCTCGATGCTCGCGTGCCCGTAGAGTTTGGACGCGATGGACGCGAGCGTCAACAGGTAATGATGCAGGTCCTTCCCGTACTTCTTCGTCATGGACGCGTCCGCGACCAGCAGCAGCTCCACGTGCCGCGCGCGAGACACGGACCTCCTGCGTCGCGTTAGCAACGCGTCGGGCTTCGCAAACTTTGTCCACCATCTGCGTCCGCGCGCGTCCTCATCGCGTCTCCCTCGAGCGCCGCGCTTTTTATTCCGATCGCGCGTGCCGCAGCTGTGCCGCGCGGGCATCGCTTCGAAACTGAAGCGTTCTCGGGTAAAATAGTGGAGAGCGCGCGCTGCGTCGATGTGCACGTCATTCTCATGGCCCTTCGCGCGGATACGCGGTGTGATTGTGTACCGGGAGTGATCAACCGCGAAAAACCCATCAAGTCCACCACCGCACAGATTGAACACCGCGAGAGACTCCGCGTTGGAGTTGACGGTGCCGCGGTAAACGCATTCCGGCGCGTTCGCGTTCGAATCAAACTGATGAGACAGAACCGTCGCGTCCCGCTCCATATCCAGCTGAAAGCGTTGCTCGTCCATGTACAGAAGATACCCGGCTTTTCCTCCCGCGTGATAAATCCGATCCAAAGAGCGCACGACGCCGGCAGGTGCGCGGAGAGACGCGTTCGCAGGTGGACGGAACGCAGACGAGCCGTGCAGAGCGCAACACAACAAAACAATCCGCCACATTATTCCATGTAGTTCAGTCTGAAAACTTTTGGAAACATTACAATCCGAAGTGCAGCTTTAAGATGAGGAATTCCTGCAAGCGGAGGCGCGCTGGTCCATTAGTGCCGGCGCGCATCTCACGAGGCACTGGAGGAAACACATGAAGGCACAGAAACAGCACGAGTGTGAGTGCAGCGAGAAGTGAACTTGAAGAACAAAACACAAAGTTTCCTCTTAAAAGCACCAGAGACAGAAAGAGAGAGGGAGAGAAGAGAGAGAGAGAGAGAGAGAGAGAGAGAGAGAGAGAGAGAGAGAGAGAGAGAGAGTCCTGCCCCTTTGCGCTCTCCCTCCTCTCATTCTTTACCAACTCTCTCTCTCTCTCTCTCTCTCTCTCTCTCTCTCTCTCTCTCTCTCTCTCTCTCTCTCTCTCTCTCTCAGTGTTTGTGTTCAGTTTACAGGTTCATCTCTACTTGTTAGATGTTTGAAAATGTCCTCACACACACTGTGACTTGTGAATAAAAATGCTGGTTTACTTTAACACTTTACCATCGTTAACATGAACAAACAATGAAAAATACTTCTTACGTGTGTGTGTGTGTGTGTGTGTGTGATTGAGTGTGTGTGTGTGTGTGTGTGTGTGAGAGAGAGAGAGAGAGAGAGAGAGAGAAAGAGAGATTGTGTGTGTGTGTGTGTGTGTGTGTGTGTGTGAGAGAGAAAGAGAGATTGTGTGTGTGTGCGTGTGTGTCTGTGTGTGTGTGTGTGAGAGAGAAAGAGAGATTGTGTGTGTGTGTGTGTGTGTGTGTGCGTGCGTGTGTGTGTGTGTGTGTGTGTGTGCGTGTGTGTGTGTGTGTGTGTGTGTGTGTGTGTGTGTGTGAGAGAGAGAAAGAGAGATTGTGTGTGTGTGTGTGTGTGTGTGTGTGATTGAGTGTGTGTGTGTGTGTGTGTGTGTGTGTGTGTGTGTGAGAGAGAGAGAGAGAGAGAGAGAGAGAGAGAGTGTGTGTGTGTGTGTTTGAGTATGTGTGTGTGTGTGTGTGTGTGTGATTGAGTGTGTGTGTGTGTGTGTGTGTGTGTGTGTGTGTGTGTGTGTGTGTGTGTGTGCGTGTGTGGTTCTGTGCTGGAACCAATGCAAAGTCAGTGAAGAATGTGTGGTTTAACTGCTTTAATGATTAAAAACATTATATTGATGATTTCTCTTTATCTCACTGGAGCCAATGATAAACAAACTGCTAATGTGAAAAATGTGTTATTTATTATATTTCAGTTCTTCTGAAGTCATATGAGAGTTTTGTGTGAGAATAGACCCAGATTTAAGTCATTATTTACTGAAAATCTGAAAATGGCATTTGATGTCAGTGGCATAAAATGACATCAAATTAAAGACTCAAAGACAGCATATTAATGGCTTTTCTTAAAGTCGGCATGAAAGTGGCGTTACGCTGGTCTTCTCCTCTATTGTGTCGTATATCGAGTGAAATGCTTCAGGAACAAGAACACATGTGGGCGGGGCTTGATTGTGTCTGTGGGGAATTGATTGGATGGTTGTGGTTTGCTATTGGCTGATCTCATGTGAGTGACAGGTTAAAGCCCCGCCCTCGTCATCAGAGAAGAGAAGAGATGCTGCGAGAGGAACTGATTCTGATTCAAGATTATACATTTTACACGATAATGATAATTTATGACAAACACTGCAATAATCATGACAAAATAAGAATTTTAAATTTTGATTTCATGGTGACTTTAATGATAATTAACAAACTTGATAATGTTTTCATCTCAAACAGAATCCTATATTGCATAAAACATTTCCGAAGCCGCTTTTGTTTTGATACAGACTGGTTAAATCTCCAGTCATATCTGACTCATGGGTTTGATGACTTCAGAGAAGGGATCGATTGTAATTAGCACATTCAGCATCGTCAACATGAGAAACGTGACATCGTGGAGGGAATCCGCTCTACTGGGAAACCCTGTTCAATAGTGCATCGACCCCCACAGGCAACGACACACGGGGTATTGTGCACTAGTGAGGGCTTCAGTGTGCACTGCATTATGACATCATCACAACAACAACAACAACAACAACACATCTCAACAGAGACACTGCAAAACATGATGTTCTTCCTTTGCATTTTTGTCAACATTAAGTGAATAGAACAAATAGGGTCGGAAAAATAATCACGTTTTCCCTTTGAATTGTTTATTTGAACAGATATTTGTTCTTGTTTTAAGCATAAACTCACTTCATTCGTATTATTTTTAATAGGGATGCACTGATATGAACTTTTTGGCCGATATACCGATAACCGATCATGCTTTATATTTGAAAGCCGATAACCGATATATTGGCTGATTAATCTAAAACCAAATTTTCATATCATTTTTGAGAGCCTGAAAAAACAAGTCTCACCATTAAATCCATATCGATTACAATGCTTATATAAGCACACGATTATAATGTTCTCATGAACTTTGTGAAGTCGATATGACAGACTTGCACATGAACAGTATTTTCCTTTTTTGAAGTGATTTCCATCATATCTCAAGCAATTTATAACCCTCATGTTGAACAGTGCACATCTGAAGCGCCTCAGCTGGAGGGAATAATACTTCATTTATCGACTTTAATATATCATCCAAAATGTCTTATCGGCCTGATAACAATAACATTAAAAATTTACATATATCGGCTGATACCGATATAGTGGGCGATATATCGTGCATCCCTATTTTTTTATCGGTTTATCTGAATGCATCGTTCCTCTCCTGTAAATGTATCTTGATTTATGAATGTTTATATATTTGTGCTGGAAGACGAGACAGAAACACTGAGGGAAAAAACATTTCACCCAAAAAAGCGAATCTTCAGTCATCATTTCCTCTTCCTGTCGACATTTCAAACCTGAAGGACTTTCTTGTTCGGCATCATATCATTATGAAGTGTCATAAAATCTAACTATGGTACATTGCACTAGATTTGAAGTCCAAGAACAACGGTGTAACGTGTAAGCAGGGATGAAGAGAGGTGTGAGTCGAAAATGAAAACAAAGATAATCCAACTAGAGGATCAAAACCAGGAACATGAACATAGGAGGAACGCAGCAGCTTCACACAACGTGCAAAGACAACAACCGACAAACCAAGACTGAAACACTTGTGTGTATACACACACTCGAGGGGAGATTGGCACAACCTGTGAACAATCAGGAACTAATCAACAAGAAAAACTAGAAAGGGCGCAAAATATGGAGCAAGACAGGAAAATACATTAAAGTCCAGGAACACACAAGACGGGGGAACTCAGGTTGAAATCATCACACATGGACACTTTTCACATGTCCAGGATTGTTGTCATAGTTGAGTAAACTATGGAAATTACATTTAAATGTAGTCATTTAGCAGACGGCGTTATTCAAAGTGACTTACAAAAGAGGAATACAGCAAGTGATTCATCATCAAACTCAAAATACACAGTTCAGGCATTGCTTAGAGAGTATAAGCCAGACAAGGCAGGGATTAAATGAAAAGGAAAGGGTTTTAATCATAGATATCCATAATAAAGGCTATGTGTCTTACGGCGGAGTCTCTATCGTCATCACCGGCGGCCATCTTGTCACAGGCAAGCTTTCTGGCGGGCTCTGAGGTGCCTGATGTAAGATGAGTGATCAGCACGAACACAAATACTCTTATCTCGTTGAAATCTTGACGGATTTACAAACGGTTTGGTTTCTTAAAAACGTTATTGACGTGGCTATAATTCTGGATGATTATTTATTGATACACTTATTATTCATAAGTGTGCAGTGTCATAACTACATCTCTGACGTTTATAACAAACCAAACTGTTTGAAAATCGATAGTAAATTGAGCAAGTTATGGTTATTTAAAAAGTACATGCACCATAAAAACACAATGTTACGAGTGAGCGAGCCGCCTGTGGCAAGATGGCCGCCAGGTGCGGACGTCGACCTCCATTGGCCAGCAGCGCGGACGAGACATCTAGCCTTTATTATGGATATCCATGGTTTTAATGAGGTTGCTCACATTAGAGCAAATACATTTTTGCATGCAACAAATTGAAAGCATGTTCATTCTTGCACAGGCTTGTATGTTGGAGCGTTGAAAGCTTGAGCTTCCTGTAGTTGAGTAACATTATTTTAATAATTGAACACAGCACTTTGTTCTCCTCCAAACTCACACTGATGACCTGAGCTTTGAGGTGATGGATAATTTATGGCACATCCAGAATAGAAGAGACTGGGACAAAAGCGTGAGCATGTACGGTCACGCTCGTGCAATCTAACAGAATTATGTGGAATATTTATTACATCTTGAGGCGAGCTGGTGGTGTTGTGCCAGCACTGGGTTTCGGCTGTTGTGTAATACGAGTCGCGATTCGCAACAGCACACGGAGCCAAATTGCGATGTGAATTGCAGACACTTCACGGTTCTCCTGCCCAGTGTTTGTTGATTGAAGCTGAGTCACTTCAGTGTTTCCCAGAGGAGCTGTCAGACTACACTGTAAAAAATAAAACCATAATTTTTACGGTAAAAAAACGGCAACTGTGGTTGCCAGAACTTTACCGTTAAAAATACGGTAGGAATGTTAATGGTTTTACAAACGTTCCTTAAAATTTACAGTAATAAACCGTATTTCATTGTCTGATAAAATGTTGATTGACCAACCGTTTAAAAAATGTATATCTGTTTTGTACCATTGTAATACACTGGCATCCCACAATTATCATAGGAGTGATGAGAGTCACATGAGCAATCAAAGCTTATCACAAGCAATCTTCCATAAGAAGGCTAATAATCAAGTAAAGAAGCTGCACTGTGTCATTCACACAAACATTAAACACCATCATGGTAACACACATGAAATTTAATAAACATTATACTATAAACAACATTAAATGTAACATAAAACCCTAATGTGCATAACTGATTAGAAAAAAAACAAGAAAACTATGAGGAACTATAGTTATTTCAACAAAAATACATAAAATGTGAAGTGTCACACAGGGAATTGTGGGAATGTCAATTTACGGTTTTTCACTGTAAATTATACAATGAGTTGTTCTTTTTCACTTTCAAAAACTGTAAATTTAACGGTATTTTACAGTAAAATTATATCACAGTTATTTACCGTATATAGTACGGAAACTTTCTGTTAACCAATTAACAGTTTTGCAGTCTTTTACCGTTAAAATCACGATTATTTTTTACAGTGTACCGGGAATATTTGCAGTCTTACTGTATGTGCAACTGCAATATCTACTGGAGAAGGAAGCAAAAATACAGATCTTCTCACACTCAAAACCCTTTCTTTATCTGTGCAACACAAAATGTTCAAGCTGTTTATTTATTTTTAGCATTCCTGTCGCTCAAATGATTTTGCATGAATTGATTTAAAACTATAGTGTACCTTGAATGCATTAATGCAATGTAAGTCCGTTAGGACAAAAGCATCTGCTAATGTAATATGTCTTTACTCTATCGGTCAAAAGTTTGGAGCAATAAAGCATAAGTGATCTAAATGTATTATTAGTAGTAGTAATCCTAAAACTATTATTACTGTTATTATAAATCACTGATGCTAATCCTACTATTATTATCATGAATATTATCATCGTTACTACTATTATTGTTATTATGATTACTACCTCCACTACAACTCTATTACTATGATTGTCTTAAATATAATCTATACCTATATCACTCAAATATCCCATTACTTCTGTCTCTCCTGTATGTATACGTGTGTCATTGATTTCTTACCTTGTATGAGCTACTGTTTTGTTGCAATAAATAAACATAAAAATAGAAAAAGAATTAGGAGCAATTACAATTTTCTTATGTGCTGCATTTTGATCCAAAATACAGTAAAATTTTTAAAATATTATTATAATGTAAATCAGCTGTCGTCTATGTGAATATTTAGTAAAGTGTAATTTATTATTGATAATCAAAGCTGAATTTTCAGCATCATTACTCCAGTCTTCAGTGTCACATGATCCTTCAGAAATCACTCTAACATGATGATCTGATGCTCAAGAAAATATATATTTAAGACACAATATATTTAAATGCACACTAAATGGATGTTGAAGCGGTGATTTGTGTGGATTTTAACAATGTAAGTGTCATTTTTGGGGTAAACTCATTCTTTTAACTATTCCGTTTCCATTCAGGCCAGAGCAGAGTGTGTGACGCCACACACACACCGTCCTGCTGCTGTTCTATAGGAGTGTGTGGGAGTTCACAAGAGAACACTGTGTACTATCACGTATGTTTCACAGTGACGGTGTCGCCTTCCCTCTCCTCACAATCTCTCTTATTAAACCAATCAAAAGCACACGTCACAATCAGCAGATCCACATCAGTCCCAGTCAGACGTGTGCAGTCACTATGATTTACATTGATTAAATTGATCGAATTAAGAAAAATAACAAGTTTAATGGTTTTACATTTAATGCATTTTAATGAATACAAAATGTCTGCATCTATAACATCCAGACTTCTCGTAATAAATACAGTGTTATGATATAAACATAATAGATCAATGCGCTGTTATAAATCACTATCTACTCTCTTAATTTATGTTCCTTCTCTTTATTATAACTAAAGATTCTTTAATGCGGATGTAATAACATACTTCACCTCTAAAACAACTTTGAAACGGCATTTACA
>CM060591.1:1160458-1215458 GCA_030578255.1 Tiaroga cobitis | reverse complement strand
TTTGGTCTATATAGCTAATTTTACTCTTCATGACGACTGTGAGGGGGGTGATTTTTTTTTAACTCATCCGTTTACATTATATTAAGCCTTAAAGTTCTGCATAATTAAGGGCGTGACCACTTGAGTGACAGGTGGATTGCCGCTGATGTCACTGCTAGCCGGTTGTCTGCTGTGTGTTAGCGTCACGTCACCTCAGCTAATCCGCCTCGCTGCACATGTTCGTTTATCCGGGAGTGACGCGCGGCCAAGATGGCGACGGCCGGCTCCGCCCACTTTGGGCTTCAAAAATGCTCTTCAGAAACACTACGGGTGACGTCACGGACACTACGCACATATTTTTACGGTCTATGAAAGGGACGCACTGACTGGCTAGTTGGTGGCGCTATAAATGCAACAAACATAAAAACGGCAATAGTTACGCAATGGTCAGTCCGATTGACTTGACAACTGGCATGCGGTGTCTTTCTCCAAGGAGTCGCGATTGTCTACGTGGACATTCATTTATCTCGTATAACACGGCCAATGGCTATAACTCATGAACAAAATTAGATATTTTCACCAAACTCGACACACATATGTATGAGCTCATTCTCGACTGGCCTCTTGGTGGCGCTATAACATGGAAAATACATAAAATGGCCATAACTACGCAACTCTAAGTCTGATTGGCACATACAGGCTATATATATATATATATGTGCTGTATTGCATTCATTATTTCGTTGTATGTAATTTGTACATTGTTGTAGGCTACTTGTATTTTTGATACCTTGGCATTAACAAAAAAAAAAAAAAAAGAGTCTGATTGGCTTGAAAATTGGCATGCGGTGTCTTTGTCCAAGATGCCAAGACTGCCTTTGAGGACATTCGCATATCTTGAAAAACACGGCCGCCGTCGGCCAATGAATATCGAGCGGTTGTCAGACGAGGGGCTCTATAAAGGGACGCAGCGACTGGCCACTTGGTGGCGCTTTAAAATGAAACAAACACAAAAACGACTATAGCTAAGCATAAAAAAGATGGGACGACATCACCATTCATCAGGAATTCAAGTTAAATTCTCAACTTTGGAAGGAACCATTGCTAATGACTTCATCACTGAACAACCATAAAGCTCATCTGTCGAGAAAGCTTTATATCATTAAACATGTCTTTGCTGCTGTTCTTCACCTGTTGAAGGTTTCCCGGTGTGTGTATGAGTGTGTAGAGCACACAGACGGGCAGGAGAGACAGAGGACAGTGTGAGTGTCCAGCGTGTGTGTGTGTGAGTGTGTGTGTTCACCTGTTGAATGTTTCCCGGTGTGTTGATGAGTGTGTAGAGCGCACAAACGGGCAGGACACACACCGAGGACAATGTGACCGTCCAGCGTGTGTGTCTGTGAGATGTGTGTGTGTTCACCTGTTGAATGTTTCCCGGTGTGTGTACGAGTGTGTAGAGCGCGCAGACGGGCAGGAGAGACACCGAGGACAGTGTGAGCGTCCAGCCCATCATCGAGGCCCATCCAGGAGCCGGCACACCGTTGGCCAGGGTCAGCGGAGACCAGAACATCAGCGAGAACACCAGCGTGCCCTGAACACACACACACACACACACACACACACAGAGAGAGAGAGTTTCTCAGAGGAGGCCGCGGATCCGTCAGCAGCTGATGTCAGAGACACACGAGGAACACATGATACACACGATACACACGCCGGGCGTCAGGAAACGCCAGCAGAGCCTGAAGATGCAGAGCGGCTCGTAACCGATCATGACCTCGATGTCACGACTGAAGCGATCCGCACCTGAGGACAGCACAACAACATCAGTGTGTGTGTGTGTGTGTGTGTGTGTGTGTGTGTGAGAGAGTGAGTGAGTGAGTGAGTGAGTGAGTGAGAGTGTGTGTGTGTGTGTGTGTGTGTGTGTGTACCATAGATCCATCCGATGGCCACAGACTGACAGACGGACAGCATTATCAGACTGGCTCCACTGCAGGAGAAATGATCGTAGATCTGAAACACATACAGGCCTCCCTGATCATCAGACACAGAGAGGAACACAGCGATACGTGACTCGGGTGATACACTGCTCTGATAGAGCACAAATAAAGACCTCTGATAAAAGTTTTATTTTTTTAGATGCACTTTTTTGATGGATAGATGCACTTTTATGATGGATAGATGCACTTTTATGATGGACAGATGCACTTTTATGATGGATAGATGCACTTTTATGAGGGATAGATGCACTTTTATGATGGACAGATGCACTTTTATGATGGACAGATGCACTTTTATGATGGATAGATGCACTTTTATGAGGGATAGATGCACTTTTATGATGGACAGATGCACTTTTATGATGGATAGATGCACTTTTATGATGGATGGATGCACTTTTATGAGGGATGGATGGATGCACTTTTATGATGGACAGATGCACTTTTATGATGGACAGATGCACTTTTATGATGGATAGATGCAGTTTTATGATGGATAGATGCACTTTTATGAGGGATAGATGCACTTTTATGATGGACAGATGCACTTTTATGATGGATAGATGCACTTTTATGATGGATGGATGCACTTTTATGAGGGATGGATGGATGCACTTTTATGATGGACAGATGCACTTTTATGATGGACAGATGCACTTTTATGATGGATAGATGCAGTTTTATGATGGATAGATGCACTTTTATGATGGATAGATGCACTTTTATGATGGACAGATGCACTTTTATGATGATAGATGGACTTTTATGCACTTTTATGATGGATAGATGGACTTTTATGCACTTTTATGATGGATAGATTCACTTATGATGGATAGATGAGCTTTTATGGACTTCAAAACAGAAACGCCCATTCACTGCCATTATAAAGCTTGAAAGAGCCAGGACATGTTTTTTAAATAACTCTGATTGTATTCGTCTGATAGAAGAAAGTCATATACACCTAGGATGACTTGAGGGCGAGTAAATCATGGACTAATTTTCATTTCTGGGTGAACTCTCCCTTAATCTTGGACAAAGAAAGAAAAGACAGAGAGATATAGACGTCTCACCGGCGTCACCATCAGAAGCCCGAGCAGAAAACAGGCTAAACACACGAGCAGGAGCAGAATCTCCCGTCGACGACCTCTGCGAACGACCTCGGGATACAGATCCGACACCGACATCATCAGCGCCTCGAGACTGACGAACTGAACACACACATACAGCGATCAGCGGAGCCGCCACACCAGCACACACACACACACACACACACACCTGAGAGAGACGTCACACCTGAGTGTCCAGACCCAACATGATGATCATGAGGAAGAAACACACGGCCCACAGCTGAGGCAGAGGCATCAGGGAAACGGCCCGCGGATACGCTATAAACGCTAGACCAGGACCTGAAAGAGAACATATGCAGAAAACATTCTCCGCTAACGTTAGCTAAAGACAGTTATGAACATATTCTTCCTGTAACGTTAATAGAACGTTTGTTCAACGATATCTGGTCTTTAATAATGTTCTCAAAACGTTTGTACAAAAACATTATTTGTACAACATTCATGGAACGATTTTCAGAACTCTAGTTAGACGTTCATTTTTTACAATGTTACGACTTGTTCCTTCTGAACGTTCTCTGAATGTTCTCAAACGTTCCCATAATCTCGCTTGCAGCAAGTCTGAACATCAAAAGGCTTTTGACATGAAGGGGTTGAATAATCTTGAGACTGCAGAAGTCATAAAAAGTTGGTATTTTCCGTTGAGTTTTGGGAAAACCACTTGAAACATTTGTTGTGTTGAGCCATTCCAATTACTTTGGTTTGATTTGTTCATTGCAAACAGCTGAAAGTCTTTACATTTTGCCAATAAACCTGATTTGCAATGGGGGTTGAATACATATTATACATATACATAGTTTCTGACCTGACTGCGCCACGTCTGCGATATCCACTCCCTGCTCCTGCGCCATGAACCCGAGCACAGAGAAAATGGCGAATCCTGCAACGAAACTGGTGGCGCTGTTGAGGAGACACAGCCTGAAACAGTCCCTGAAACACAAACACAAAGCTGAAATACAATAAAATATAAATTCAGATATAAAAACATTTGTATCTAATGCCGCACCGGTGTCTGAAGCACGTGTGAAATCACGCCAAACATTTTGTCCGATGGAGACGTGACGAAAGCATCGAAGAGTAGCGTTTCAACAAGACAAAGGCCATCTACAGTCAAACCAACATTATTCAGACACCTTCAACATGTCTCACATTATCACAGTTTATTCGCTATAATGGTGATAAACATGAGCAGAACTCAGAGTTCTCAGATCAGTGGATATTTGACTGGTTTTGTCCGTCCTTCTGTTAGACTCTCACACATGAATTATGTTGAATATCTGTCAGCTGTTAAATTTAACTACACAATTAGATAATACCAGTTTAGCTCAACCAGTGACCAAGCAATGCTTCATGTTGTTCAGTGTGTGTGTAAAAAGAGCATTAGCAATTACAGAAAACACACTTCAGCAAAACATGATCAGCTCAAAGTGGAGGAATCATTTCTGCTCCCAATCTTTACTGGTAGTCACTGTATGAAGAATTATTGGGTGTAATATGTCTCAGTTTACTTTATTCTGCTCTCCTCACTTACACAAATGAACTATAGTGTCCTGCACACACTAGTGAAACAATATCACACATTATATCTGGTGTCTGAATAATCTTGTTTGACTGTAAGTCACGGAATCACTAAGTTCTACTTGTCTGAAGAAGCTTCTCAGGGAACAGGGTTACATATGAGATGGTCCCTTTCGAGGTAACTCAACGCTTGAGTTTCCATACCGCCATACTGGACAAATGTCTGACCAACAAGGCTGAAGTACACACATGCACAAACCCTTTTATGGTCTTGTTGACATGCTACGATTTGTCACCAGACCTCTGTCGGCCAATAGGATTGCCGTGATTTCACACGTGCTTCAGACACGGGAGCATGCGTTCCCATAGCGTCAACGCATGACGCAGCATCTCGTAATTAACACTAAAACAACACTGCACTAGATACAGACGCACTTGATGCATTGCACTAGCAATGCCTGGGTCATGGCTTCAATTCCCAGCAAATGTGTTCCTTTAATGCAATTCAAATCACTTTGAAAAAAGCGTTTGAACAGCTCTCAGATTCAATCACAAATATCTTCATTTGTGTTCCGGAGATGAACGAGAGTCTTACGGGGAACAACATGAGGGAGAGTAATTACTGACAGAGTTTACATTTTAGGGTGAACTGTCCCTTTAACATCAACATGAAGTCAATGACAATTCTGTTTTCTAATAAATGTTCCTGGTCTTATGTGTATGAGTATTTGTGAGAGGAAGGACGCACTTGTAACAGTCGTTGTTGAATGTATTGTAGCTTCCCAGAGCTGTGAGACTTCCCAGACCAATGCCGTACGAGAAGAAGACCTGAGTCCCTGCATCCATCCATACCTTCAGAGGAGAGACGGACTGAACTCGCTGCTTTCTCCAAGAGTTTATTAGGAAAAATTTGACTATAAAGTTTATCTTCTGTTTTTACAAGCAGCCTCAAATATAAACTTGCCACGACTAGTCACTATTTAATCAAATCCTGTCCAATTCTTGCAGACTAAAAACCGAACAAAGCAGATCGTCATAAATGATTAAATGATAAATCAAATCCTGGCTGAAACTGCATGTGTTATTTATGTTGGTTGCATGTATAAACGTTTCAATTTAATGATACTATAATGTCAAGTGAAAGTAATAACGCATACAACTTGAATATATGAGAATCTCTATTATTATTTTCATAAAAGGCTTGCAAACATATTTTTATAGGGGAAAATGATTCAAAATGGTTGCATAAAAAATAAATAATTAAAATACAAATTATTTGGTTTTGTTCTGCATGTTGGTTACACCGACCTCACTCGATTTAATTTGAAATATTAATTATACAATCTCAAATAAAACTTCTTTCTTGGTTATTTTTATGCACATAAATGTTAGTAGAGATTACCTTGTCCTATTCTGCTTTTGTAAATCTGTGAGTAATGTTGCTGTTTGAGCATGATAAAGCTCTGAGTTATTCTCTATATGAGCGTCAGTGTTTCTGAACTCCTGAAACGCCTCCATTGTAGTCTTGAGTTTCTTCCGGGAACGAACACGTCACAATATTCCTCATTATAATAATTAATACGCAGAATAAAGGGGCGGGGCCTGGTTGAGTTAGTTAGTAGTGTGTTAAACTGGCGGTTATGGAAAGGGGCGGGACATTTCCCAAACACACTCAAAGCGCTCGACCAATCACAACACACTGATCCAGCCGACCAATCAGAGCACAGTGTGCTTTTCAGAAGGAGGGGCTTCATAGAGACAGGAAGTAAACAGAGCGTTACTGACAGACTGGGAAGAGAGGAGCCGCAACAATGGAGAATATGAGGAGAATAATCAACATTCAAGCAGGAAAACCTGTTCTAGTAGAGCCTGAAACATCATCAAGAGTTTGTAAAAGGGCAGAATATGCTTCTTTAATGCATGTTGCACATATTTGTTTCTAAGCAGAACTTGTTTCACTCTGCATCTTATACAGGAGGTCATGTGACGCTGTGGTACCTGTGGGTCCGTCAGCCGTGTGTGATTGGGTTTCAGGTAGTAAATGATCCCGTCCACGGCGCCGGGGAGCGTCACGCCACGAACCAACAACACCAGCAGCATCACGTACGGGAAGGTGGCGGTTACATACACAACCTACACAGCAAAACATGAAAAACACAACGCAACAATGAACTACAACTGAAAACATACAGATTTAAATGGTTTCCACAAAAATATGAAGCATTGATAATAATCATAAATGTTTCTTGAGCATCAGATCCTCATATTAGAGTGATTTCTGAAGGATCATGTGACACTGAAGACTGGAGTAATGATGCTGAACATTCAGCTTTGATCACAGGATATAAATTACACTTTACTGTATATTCACATAGAAAACAGATGATTTACACTGGAATAATATTTCACAATTTGTACTGTATTTTTGATCAATTAATTGTCTATCTATCTATCTATCTATCTATCTATCTATCTATCTATCTATCTATCTATCTATCTATCTATCTATCTATCTATCTATCTATCTATTGGAGTTGAAACATCACAATCTATTAAAGTAGAGTATTGGACTCTGGGTTAAGGGGCGTAAAGGAGCACTATTGCATAAACGCACTACACAAACACCTTGCCGGTGGATTTGACTCCTTTCCAGACACAGAAGTAGCAGACGACCCACACCAGCATTAGACAAGCGGCCAGACGGAGGTTCAGCGAGCCCAGATGATCTACACTAGCAGACAGATCCAACACCTCACGTCTGGAGAGAGAGAGCGAGAGAGAGAGAGAGAGAGAGAGAGAGAGAGAGAGAGAGAGAGAGAGAGAGAGAGAGAGAGAGACACAGACTCAGTACACACACACACTCACACACACACTGCAGACAAAGACCCGTGCACACCATCATACCAGACACTCACTCCCAAAACTCGATGACTGGAGACGTGGCGTTCTCAGAGACATCGCTGGCGTTGTGTTGCTCAAACCCCACGCAGGAATCTAGAGGAGATTATACACCAGATTAAACACATTATAGACGAGATTAAACACATTATACACCAGATTAAACACATTATAGACGAGATTAAACACATTATAGACGAGATTAAACACATTATACACCAGATTAAACACATTATACACCAGATTAAACACATTATACACCAGATTAAACACATTATACACCAGATTAAACACATTATAGACGAGATTAAACACATTATACACCAGATTAAACACATTATACACCAGATTAAACACATTATACACCAGATTAAACACATTATACACCAGATTAAACACATTATAGACGAGATTAAACACATTATACACCAGATTAAACACATTATACACCAGATTAAACACATTATACACCGGATTAAACACATTATACACCGGATTAAACACATTATACACCAGATTAAACACATTATACACCAGATTAAACACATTATACACCAGATTAAACACATTATACACCAGATTAAACACATTATACACCAGATTAAACACATTATACACCAGATTAAACACATTATACACCAGATTAAACACATTATAGACGAGATTAAACACATTATACACCAGATTAAACACATTATACACCGGATTAAACACATTATACACCAGATTAAACACATTATACACCAGATTAAACACATTATACACCAGATTAAACACATTATACACCAGATTAAACACATTATACACCAGATTAAACACATTATACACCAGATTAAACACATTATAGACGAGATTAAACACATTATACACCAGATTAAACACATTATACACCAGATTAAACACATTATACACCGGATTAAACACATTATACACCGGATTAAACACATTATACACCAGATTAAACACATTATACACCAGATTAAACACATTATACACCAGATTAAACACATTATACACCAGATTAAACACATTATACACCGGATTAAACACATTATACACCAGATTAAACACATTATACACCAGATTAAACACATTATACACCAGATTAAACACATTATACACCAGATTAAACACATTATACACCAGATTAAACACATTATACACCAGATTAAACACATTATACACCAGATTAAACACATTATACACGAGATTAAACACATTATAGACGAGATTAAACACATTATACACCAGATTAAACATATTATAGACGAGATTAAACACATTATACACCAGATTAAACACATTATAGACGAGATTAAACACATTATAGACGAGATTAAACACATTATACACGAGGACGCTTTTCTCTATACTCTGAAGTCTCTGAAATCACTTTTGTCTGTCAAAACAGTACATATAATGTGCTATCAACAGGTCTGTCGTGATCAGGAATATTGTGCTGATGATACAAATGATTAAATTCTAGTTTGTGCATGTCACTTACAGTGTAAACCTAATATGTTATTTTTAAACTTCGAATTGAACATAATATAATAATAAAAATTAAAATGATATAGGCTCATATGATTTACTTGAATGCTGTGAAAATGAATAATATTGATAGTTATTAATATAATAATAATTTATAAAGTTATTAATATAGTATACTATTAATTAATAATATTTATTAGTAATGTTTATATAATTATTAATATAAGTATTTATATTACATTATATGGCAATATAACATAATATAATATAGGCTCATATGATTTATGTTAATGCTATGAAAATGTATTTAATTATAAATAAAAGTAATTATAATATAATATAATATTTTGCCACATAATATAATATGGTCTCTTATGATTTACTTTGCTGTGAAAATGTATAATATTAATATTAGTATTAATATATACGTATATGTATATATATATATATATATATATATATATATATATATATATATATATATATATGTATATATATATATATAACTATTAATTATATAATACACATATTAATATAATATAATATAATGCAGTCTGATTAAACACACAAGCCTTTATTTCGTATGAAGGAAGACCTTTGACTACCTTTATGTACTATAATAGTGCTTTTTTATATTCTTTATTTTTTACTCTTTGATGTAATGTTGTTTTTCTTGCTTCTCTCACAACTGAAAGCAATGAACTGCACTTTCACTTACTCGGATGGCATGTGATTGAAATTCAAACTGTACAACTAACGCTGAAATCTCAAACAATTGCGATTAGATAGAATAACCAAGATCATACGAGCTAAAAATTAAAATTGCACAATGTGTAAAAAATCTTGTTTTGTTTTGCTGTGTGAAAAGTCTCTCCAAAACCCCGTCCTTCAAAATCAATGTGATGTTGCTCTATGGGTGGGGAATGAGTTCTGAGTGTCAAGACGTTTGGATAATGGAAATGAACTGGGCCAAAATTCTGCTAAATCTTGGCCCAAAGCGGTCGTATGAGCACACAGATGATGTGAGCGCTCTCACACACTGACGACACGGCCTAAAGCTCTCACACACACCAGGAGCTCGATATATGTGCATGTAAAGTGTGATTGTTACCTGTGTTCCAGGTGTTGTTGCAGTGCGCCCAGGGAAGCCTCGTCTGGAAGCTGTTGCACAGGTAGAAGAACGCCCAGGCCAGAATAATGATGTAATACACACAACTGTGTAAGATCATCACCTGACTGGCGTAACCCAGTCCTGCAATGACCCAACCATACATCCAAACACAAGCATCATTACAGGGATAGTTCACCTAAAAATGAAAATTAGCCCATGATTTCTCACCCTAAAGTCATCCAAGGTATATATGACTTTCTTCTTCCAGACGAATACAATCTGAGTTATATTAAAACATTTCCTGGCTCTTCCAAGCTTTATAATGGCAGTGAATGGCCGTTTCTGTTTTGGAGTCCATAAAAGTGCATCTGTCCTCATAAAAGTGCATCTATCCATCATAAAAGTGCATAAAAGTTCATCTATCCATCAAAAAAGTGCATAAAAGTGCATCTGTCCATCATACAAGTGCATCTATCCATCATAAAAGTGAATCTGTCCATCATAAAAGTGCATCTGTCCATCATAAAAGTGCATCTGTCCATCATAAAAGTGCATCTGTCCATCATAAAAGTGCATCTATCCATCATAAAAGTGAATCTGTCCATCATAAAAGTGCATCTATCCATCATAAAGTGCATCTGTCCATCATAAAAGCGCATCTGTCCATCATAAAAGTGCATCTATCCATCATAAAAGTGCATCTATCCATCATAAAAGTGCATCTCTCCATCATAAAAGTGCATCTATCCATCATAAAAGTGCATCTATCCATCATAACAGTGCATCTATCCATCATAAAAGTGCATCTGTCCATCATAAATCCATCATAAAAGTGCATCTGTCCATCATAAAAGTGCATCTGTCCATCATAAAAGCGCATCTATCCATCATAAAAGTGCATCTGTCCATCATAAAAGTGCATCTATCCATCATAAAAGTGCATCTATCCATCATAACAGTGCATCTGTCCATCATAAAAGTGCATCTGTCCATCATAACAGTGCATCTATCCATCATAACAGTGCATCTATCCATCATAAAAGTGCATCTGTCCATCATAACAGTGCATCTGTCCATCATAACAGTGCATCTGTCCATCATAAAAGTGCATCTGTCCATCATAACAGTGCATCTGTCCATCATAAAAGTGCATCTGTCCATCATAAATGTGCATCTGTCCATCATAAAAGTGCATCTGTCCATCATAAAAGTGCATCTGTCTATCATAAAAGTGCATCTGTCCATCATAAAAGTGCATCTATCCATCATAAAAGTGCATCTATCCATCATAACAGTGCATCTATCCATCATAAAAGTGCATCTGTCCATCATAAAAGTGCATCTGTCCATCATAACAGTGCATCTATCCATCATAACAGTGCATCTGTCCATCATAAAAGTGCATCTGTCCATCATAAAAGTGCATCTATCCATCATAACAGTGCATCTATCCATCATAACAGTGCATCTATCCATCATAACAGTGCATCTATCCATCATAACAGTGCATCTATCCATCATAAAAGTGCATCTGTCCATCATAACAGTGCATCTATCCATCATAACAGTGCATCTATCCATCATAAAAGTGCATCTGTCCATCATAAAAGTGCATCTGTCCATCATAAAAGTGCATCTATCCATCATAAAAGTGCATCTATCCATCATAACAGTGCATCTGTCCATCATAAAAGTGCATCTGTCCATCATAACAGTGCATCTATCCATCATAAAAGTGCATCTGTCCATCATAAAAGTGCATCTGTCTATCATAAAAGTGCATCTGTCCATCATAAAAGTGCATCTATCCATCATAAAAGTGCATCTATCCATCATAACAGTGCATCTATCCATCATAAAAGTGCATCTGTCCATCATAAAAGTGCATCTGTCCATCATAACAGTGCATCTATCCATCATAACAGTGCATCTGTCCATCATAAAAGTGCATCTGTCCATCATAAAAGTGCATCTATCCATCATAACAGTGCATCTATCCATCATAACAGTGCATCTATCCATCATAACAGTGCATCTATCCATCATAACAGTGCATCTATCCATCATAAAAGTGCATCTGTCCATCATAACAGTGCATCTATCCATCATAACAGTGCATCTATCCATCATAAAAGTGCATCTGTCCATCATAAAAGTGCATCTGTCCATCATAACAGTGCATCTATCCATCATAACAGTGCATCTATCCATCATAAAAGTGCATCTGTCCATCATAAAAGTGCATCTGTCCATCATAACAGTGCATCTATCCATCATAACAGTGCATCTATCCATCATAAAAGTGCATCTGTCCATCATAAAAGTGCATCTGTCCATCATAAAAGTGCATCTATCCATCATAAAAGTGCATCTATCCATCATAACAGTGCATCTGTCCATCATAAAAGTGCATCTGTCCATCATAACAGTGCATCTATCCATCATAAAAGTGCATCTGTCCATCATAAAAGTGCATCTGTCCATCATAACAGTGCATCTGTCCATCATAAAAGTGCATCTGTCCATCATAAATGTGCATCTGTCCATCATAAAAGTGCATCTGTCCATCATAAAAGTGCATCTGTCCATCATAAAAGTGCATCTATCCATCATACAAGTGCATCTGTCCATCATAAAAGTGCATCTGTCCATCATAAAAGTGCATCTGTCCATCATAAAAGTGCATCTGTCCATCATAAAAGTGCATCTGTCCATCATAAAAGTGCATCTGTCCATCATAACAGTGCATCTGTCCATCATAAAAGTGCATCTGTCCATCATAAATGTGCATCTGTCCATCATAAAAGTGCATCTGCCCATCATAAAAGTGCATCTGTCCATCATAAAAGTGCATCTGTCCATCATAAATCCATCATAAAAGTGCATCTGTCCATCATAAAAGTGTGTCTATCATCATAAAAGTGATGCACTTTTATGAGGATAGATGCACTTTTATGAGGATAGATGCACTTTTATGAGGATAGATGCACTTTTATGAGGATAGATGCACTTTTATGAGGATAGATGCACTTTTATGATGAACTTTTATGGACTTCAAAATAGAAATGGCCATTCACTGCCATTATAAAGCTTGGAAGAGCCAGGACATTTTTTAATATAACTCTGATTGTATTCGTCTGGAAGAAGAAAGTCATATACACTAGGATGACTTGAGGGCGAGTAAATCATGGGCTAAGTTTAATTTTTGGGTGAACTCTCCCTTTAATACTGCAATGCACACACTCAAAATAAAAAGGTGCATTTACAAATAAAAACAAAACACACGCACTTCCATCACATGCAGCAAGATTTGAGGCCTGTGAACTAGCTTGGACATGTGACTTGAGCGCTTTACAGCTTCACAGTAATAAACAGTGTTGCAAAATTCATCACCTGTGCTACTTTAAACAATTCAAACATGTAACCTGCAAAAAGCGGGCAGATTTTCCTCCATGCGCCGACTCCTCCCAGACTGGTGAACTGACCGAGCGCCGTCTCCAGCAGGAACAGAGGAACGCCACACACAACCAGGAATAACAGGTACGGCACAAAAAACACACCTGTTACAAAGTATTATGATATTTAATGTCATAAAAAACAAGACATACACGAGCATGCATATTGTTTTGTGGTGTTTACAGCGCTGAGTGTCTCACCTCCTCCGTTCTTGTAGCACAGATATGGGAATCGCCAGACGTTACCCAGACCGATAATCTGCCCGGCAACAGCCAGCAGATATTCAGCTTTACTGGCCCACTGACCTCGCTCCTGGAGCAGGCCACCGGCTGACCTCTGACCCCCAGTGATGACATGGCACGACACACACCTGTACACAGGTCACAGAAGCAGTGTATCGGGACAGGGCATGACAGTGCAGTCCCGAATGAGACACACACACACAGCGTTAAACTTACATGACAACGTTGTGTGGCTGTGATTTCATGCTCTTCCGGCCACATGGACACAGTTATCAGCTGGGCTCATGTGTGTGTGTGTGTGTGTGTGTTATCTGAGATGTTTAGGGAGGAGTGTGTCCCTAAATAGGCACTAATGCGAGCAGCACATTCAGCAGGAGTGGCTGCTTATAATCCCTTATAACATGGTAACCGAAATACGTTGACCACACAGTTCCTTCAAAACATTCAGCATAGTTACATAGTTTATAATTTCCTCAGCAAGTACTCCCCAAATACTTACAATACCAAATAAGATTTGATCGAAACAGTGAGTTATAGAAAAAATAAATAAGGATGAATTGTCATTACACTGATTCAGTGCTGATTAGAAGCAGCCACAAGTAACTTGAGTAATGTAATCAGATTACTTTTTCAAGTTACAAGTAATGCATTACTTTTTCAATTTACAACAAAATATCTAAGCTACTTTTTAAAATAAGTTATGCTAGTTACTTTTTCACATTGACTGACAGCTCTCCTGTCCCCATGTTGAGAGAAATAAAGTGAGGAGGTGTTGTGTGTGTGTGTGTGTGTGTGTGTGTGTATGTGTGTGAACATGATGGTAATTTTAGTGCTAGACTAAATGTGAGCATGCATTTACTCGTCTCACTTGCACGAAAACATTCAGTATTCCTCAAAATGAATAAAAACAGTAAAGTGCAGTCTCAGAATGTTACGCAAAACTTTTATAATTAACTATATTAAATTACACAATGATACTTGATGTATTTAATCACACTTTATTAGCCAATGTTTTGCTGCTGACCTTCAATGATGTAATTCAACCATACTAATATGCAAAAATGACTTTAGATTAGATTTAGAAATAAGAGTGTTGAACTGTATCCTATAGTTCTGTAATCCAGAACGCCTGAGAGGTTAGTTTGAGCGGCGCCCTCTACTGTACAGGAGTAAACATGCATTTCCTTCAGCCTGAGGCTTATTCACTTCACTTTTGGTGTGAAAGGGCCTTAAAACTTGCCAAAAATACAACTTTTTTTGTTGTTATTAAAAAACAAACAAGCCCAGGTGAGAAAAAGTTATGCAAAGTTAATGTAACGCATTACTTTTCATAAAAAGTAACTACGTAACGCAATTAGTTACTTTTTTTGGGAGTAACGCAATATTGTAATGCAATAGTAACTTTCCCAAAAACTGATGGTAACCGAAAAACATTGACCATACAATTCCTTCAAAACGTTCAGCATGGTTCGCATACTTTATAATTTCCCCAAATACTTACAATACCAAATAAATAAGATCTGATTGGAACACAGTGAGTTATAGAAGAAAAATTAAGGATGAATTGTAAGTTTACAGAGTTTTAGTGTCAGTACTAGATTAACCTACTATACTGTATATAATGTTGAATATAATGTATAATAATGCAACGAGGGAATATTTGTGGGTCCTGATAATGCAAAAACTCTTATGTTACTAGTAAAAAGTGCCTACATTATTAGGTGTTCAAGCACGAAGTGCTGAAAACCTATTGTAATTGTAAGGATTTAAAAAAAAAAAAAATCCCCTAAAACGCATCGTGCAGCCCAAACCGTAAGGCCTAGAGACTTGAAACTCAGCCAGATGCTAGGCCTCAATTAGAGTATGACCCCGATTGGCCCATAGGTGGCGCTATAGCAACCAAAAGTACTAAATTGCGCATAACTCCTAGACCGTTTGACTTAGAATTTTAAACTTTTCAACCAAGCCAGTCTAGGCCTATTCTCTGGACTCTCTAGATGAATAATTATCGAAAAAAAGTTGAACTTTGCAGTTTGGTTCACTATAACAGGGTCATTTAGAAAATGGGCGTGGCAAAATACACTCAAAAGCCTTTAAATCATAAATAAAAACTCAGAACTTCACAAAAATTGGTGAGCATATGTGACATAACATCATTAACAAGCATGCAAAGTTTAATGGAGATCGGACCATAGGTGGCGCTATAACTTAAAAAGCTTAAAAACCATGTATTTCCTATGGCAAATTGACTGTAATGGCTGTAAATGGTCTTTTCCATCTATTATGTCAGTGGTTAAATGTATGCTAAATAAAACTTAATGTCTTTTGACGCTTTTGTGCTTAAAGGCCTTAACTGCTTGAACACCGATAAATGCTGCTTGCAGCTTTAATTTTAAAAATATCAGTGACAGATATCAAGAATATTCGTCTAAAATAACGCTTCAGAATCATGAATATTGTTATTCTGGTGTCTCTATTGTCCTGTGCTTTGGGTTTCCAGCACTGAGTCCAAGCCTATTCTTTTACACACACAATGTAATCCCAAATCTAGCATTTTAATCAACAGTACATATTTTTGTTAACCTTTTATCATATGTCTTGGAGTATCGCATTAATAAGTATCGTGAGTTCAATATCGAGATATGTATCGCATCGTGACATGAGGGAATCGCTACACACATTAGACGCAGCCAAGTGGGCCAGAACTGAGACAGTTTGTTGATTCAGTAGGAGTGCAGTGCTTTTGTCTTTTCTGTCATCACACGTCTGATATTTTACTCGACACTCGACCTCACGCCACCGTCTCCACCTTCACCTGAGACACGCATGCAATGACAACAGATAAATGATGTCTGAACAGATTCATGCTAACCTGACATCACTTCTCAGTCCAGTATGCAGTTTTGAAGAATGGCATATTTAAACCAGCTGTGACAATATTAAACCGCCAGATGTGATTGTTTTAACAGACAGGTTATGTAATCACATCACCAACCAATCTGACACTGTGTTTCTGCACAGCGGCTTCTAATGCTGGCTGGACCAATCCGACATAATATTTATAATAAAGGAACTCCAGCAAATATCACATAAATTCAGCAAACATCCCTTCAGCAGATGCAGCCCAACTCACCTGATGCGGTGCAATAAAAGATTTAAAGCCATAAAATGTGTATAGCATTCACATAACTTAAATTAAAGTTGTGATCTGATGATTAACATAATTAGTTAATGTATAGGATTAACTGTTTAAATTGAATGCTATACCAAGACATATCTATCTGATTGTTTTACAAGAAAATACCCTTTCAGTCTTTCTACATAAAAATCTCACGTTTGTGCTACTTGTTTCGTTTTACGTGTTTCGTTGTTGTTAATTGTGTGTGTATATATATATATATATATATATATATACACACAGTATATAAAACACACACACACACATCTAATAATGAAGTCAAAATCTATAACTTTGCATGTGTCATGTCTGCTCTGTATTGAGTTTTGTTTGAGTTGAGCTTTCAGTTCGTTTTGCACTGTTTTCTGTGTTAGCATTTGTTTCCATGGCGATTCATTGGTGGATTGATTCTCTGCACCTGTTTCTCATTCCCTTTTATGGATTATCCTGTGTATATAAAGCACAGTGTTTGTTCTGTCTTTGGTTGATCTCATCATAGGTTGTTCTGTTTGTCATGTTGTATCCTGAGATTCTGAGAAGTGATTGTTTTCATTAAAATGCTAGCGCATAGATCCAGCTTTTATTTAATGTTTGCCTCAACTCACTGTGACAGCATGTCACCTTTTACCAGACTATTGGATTTTTACAGCAACAAACTCGTCACATTCCCATGGTGCACCCCTGCCAGGCCCTAACAGGCACTAGCGTGGACTCAGTAGGTCAGACGGTTTAATGAGGAAACGCTAATTACAACCAGACTGCAAAAACCGCTAATCAGGCGGGACAAACCCACTGTATAGAGGTGTAACCGTGAGCGGCGCTTAACGGTGAGAAGTGCACTTTATAGACGACTACCGTGATTTATTCTCCACAGAATCAAGCTGAAGTCTGGCATTGTTCAGCTGCACAGTTCTTTCACTATTAAGTAGATAAAAAGCAGACATGTGTAGATTTGCGGTCAGTTTCTGATTTTATCATAAATGCACCGACCCATTAATGCATATATTTATAAATATACTAAGTGTTACATTTCTTGAAAGGCTTGAGCTAAAAATAAGCAGTTAAGAAAATAAACTAGCATGTTCACAGCCTTAAACCCAAGTTCTTGTGTGGTTCAGTGACGTTAATAACGGCCTGGAGGAGCTTCAGACCTCAGAGCTCGTAATGCTGTTCATGGGTGTAAACTACAAACATAAAATAAATATTGATAACTGAGCGAAATATTTGAGGAATACTTTCAGTCTCAGCCAACACAAAGAGTCATTAGATCCTACAGTTCATTCATTCACTCCAAGAAAAGCCCTTTATTGCCATATAAAAGAGTGATTATTGTGCCGCTGAACAATGATACTATAGTTATGATGAACAGTAAATCTGACAGTCCTGGAAATCTGCAGAGATGGAAGACATTATTCGGGTATTTTAACCCCAGGTTAAGTCTGTTTCACATCAGTGATTTTAAAAGGGTGTTACCAGCAAACAAAAATCTGAGAATATTTTGCTAATGTTTTGCTATGAAAGCATTACTTCTTAATGTTCTCTGAACGTTGTTTAAAAAAAAAAAATGTTTCATGGTTATGTGAATGTTTCAGAAAACATTAAGGGTTGCTGAAAACATAAGATGTTGCTGAAAGTTCTCTGAACATTTGGAAACAAGTAGTAATTTTAGTTACACTTTATTTTAAGGTGTCTTTGTTACATTGTAATTATATATTTAAGTACTACTGAGTAATATTAATTAACTACATGTACTTACTATAGGGTTAGGGTAGGATTAGGATTTGGTGGAGCGTTATTTGCATGCAATTATGCATAATTTATAGTTATTACTATAGTAACTACATGTAACATGTAACAATGACACTCTAAAATAAAGTTATTTTTTAAATTAGACGAATGTCTAACTAAAACGTATCAGAAAATTTGTGGCAAGCAAGAGACCATAATCTAAAAAGTGTTGCCCTCATTAAATATTCATGAGCTTTCAGTCACAACTTAAAGCCGGCATGAAACTGAAGATGACGCATGTCTGAGTGAAACGCTTCTGGAACAAGAACACATGTGGGCGGGGCTTGATTGTGTCTGTGGGGAATTGATTGGATGGTTGTGGTTTGCTATTGGCTGATCTCATGTGAGTGACAGGTTAAAGCCCCGCCCTCGTCATCAGAGAAGAGAAGAGATGCTGCGAGAGGAACTGATTCTGATTCAAGATTACCAGAAACATGATCTTAAAACAATAATGATGTGCACAGAGAAATAATTTATAATAAACACAATATTCCATAAAAAAACAAGTTGTCGATTTAGATCTCATGGGGACTTTAAGGGACAGAGAGAAGGTGGAAAAGGGTCAGTGAAAACTAATGGGCCGCAAAAAAAAGTTTTTTTTAAAAATATGATATGAAAACATAGCGTCAAGCATAGCGTCAGTTCTGTCACGTTAGTCAAGCTCGCATCAGCTGACCCGGGTCTACCTATAGGAATACGACGCCTATCACTGTATTCATAAGCTCTTCAGTATTATCAGCAGATATCGCGTTCCTCATGAGCTGATTGCCCTCCTCCCTCCCCAGCTCCTCCTGTCTCAGTCAGGGTTTAGCATTCTGATTCCCCTTAAATCAGAATAAATTCTCGAATTATGTTGTACTTTAAAATAGGGGTGTAACGATACACGTATTCGTATTGAATTTTCGGTGCGCATTTTTAAACCGAACGGTTCGTTGGACCATTTTTCCTGCCGACCAACATTTCGTTCTTTCAAATGCAGGCGTGTTGCGTGTCGCAAGCGCGCTCATAATGTAAGAGACGCTGGCGAGACCACAACATTGCCCAACATCAAATGGCAAATGTAATGTAAGCTCGTTATTGTGTGGTTGACGGACCGTTTATCAGTTTGGACCGTTGCAGCGCGAGCCGATCTTAATCATCAGCACTGTCACTACACACCAAAATCCAGTAAAGAAAGCATTTGAATTCGCCACTGAAGTAATAACATCGCTGCGAGATCTAGTGAGAAACATTCACATTTCTCGGTTATTAACGGATTAAACAGCGCTGACGTGGAAACCAGGAAAAAACATTGCGCCATGAATGAACTATCCAGTGTCCACAGATCAGCAACATTCACCATGGGTTTACTGTAGTAACACTACTAACTGTAACCATGGAAGTGTGGCAGGAATCGTAGGCTATAATGCTTTCAAGTAACATTACATTGGTTTTATTTTGACATTATGAATACAATTGCTGCCCTCAAATGTTAATCTGAACTAAAATAAACCTTGTTTATAACTACTACAATATTACATTTCATTTTGTCCAAGGAGCTGTTTTGTTTTATATGCTCCTAAAAAAAGTCAAGTATAGCTCCATCATTGCTCAAAGTAAAAAAATATCATACTTTATGATGTTAGTTTTAATAAAAATATAATTTAAAAAAATTAAATCAAGGACATTTCTCTGGCATTTCTTTCTTTTTGCTGTATCGAAAACGTACCGAACCGTGACACGAGTGTATCGAACCGTGAATTTTGTGAACAGTTACACCCCTACTTTAAAATCTTCAGGGGTGTGTTTCCCGTACTGTAACTTGAAGAAATCAACTAGCTAGTCACGACTGTTTGTTCAACCGAGTTGGTTTCAGACGTCGCGCACCTGGTGGAGTAATAACTTATTTTAATGAAACTTTTTGAGATCTAATTAATGCGATATGTTTAGATATAAATTACAGACATGGATCTGAGGAATATTTCAGACTTTTCTCAATTATTTCGCTTTATTTCCAGATTCACTCATAGGCTCGTTCTTACATAGCTAGTAGAGCACGTTGGCACATGCGCACTCTTCAAAAACAGTGCTTTAAATCTCTTGACAAACTCAAAGACGTAAATGACATTTGTATGTGTTCGAAATGAAAGACACAGGTCATGCAATCTAGAAACTCTTCTTCTAACCGAAGCTCGAGATCTGTCGCTCACACACACAACTCTGCGATGCTGTTTGCGGATGTTCGTTGTAACGATGGTTTCGGGAAACACCGACTCGTTGAACTGATGATAACGACGGAACTTGCGACCACAGTTGGCTAACGAAGCTTTCGGGAAACGCACCCCAGAACGGAACCAGACCGCCAACCAAACTGCGAATTGTCAATCGTATTTGACGATAGTGCTCCTGACAGAAAAAGAAAAGAGGAAGAGGAAAAACTCCTCGGCCATATGCAGAACACATTACATTAGCCAGCCAAAGCCGAGCTGTATCAGCAGTCTGGACAGAAACCAATGCAAGAGGATAAAATGATTACATCACTCTATGGCAAACCACCGCACGACATGCCCAACGCTAGCACGACACTCGCCATATGGGATCCATTTACAGTCTAAAGACTCAAACTCAGTGCGAAAGATCATTTAAACATCCAATCCATACGGTCACGTTTAGGGCTGGGCGGTTTGATGGAGGAGTTGTGTCAACTAGAAACATAAAATAATTAAATTTCACCTTTTTAACCATATATGTCAGATGTTATGTCACACACTATGACGCTGACTCTTCATGGAGCTTCACTTGAAGAAAAGACAGAAAAACCATTACAGCAAAAGATAAACGTCTGCAATTTGTCACTCTATTGAGATCAGAGACACTAATATACCATATTATTGTCTAACCAGTGTAGTTAGCTTTGGCCTTCTGTGTGTTACAACATGTGTTTATCTTACAGATCTACAGTCTGTGAAAGATTTGGAAAATCCCTCATTTTTGTGGTCACTGCTGGAAAAATATCATCCTGCAACTGTTTCCCTCGAAAGTCGCCAGTCAAGATGAAACAGCATCAGCAATTCTGCGACTCATAACGACAAATTACAGCAGGATACTATATAGTTATTATAGAATTTTAGAATAACATGCACTAATGAATTATACTCCATAAGACCAGTTATTGTATTATAGTATCATTTACATACTGTTGTAGTTTATACTTTTATAGTTTCATTAATATTTTCAATTAGTTTTCATTTTTATACTTTCAGTTTTGAATTAAAATTTAGTTAATGTTTTAGAAATTTTGTAGTGTATTTTGTAAATCAGCTTAAATAAAATATTGTTTTATATTTATATAAATATATAATTAATTAGTGTACATTTATATTTTATTTAATATATATATTGTAAATTTGATGGTTTTAGTTTTAGTTAACTGTAATAACCAGTTAACTAAGTATCACTGAGATACTACTATTATTTTCATTAATATTGTATTTTTATTTTTTTTAACATTTTCCTTTTTCAATTTATTTTTAGTTAAAGTTTTATCAATTTTGTTCTGCCTTTTGTCATTTTTGAAATATGCCTTTATAATTTTAAATTAGCTGAAATAAAGATTATATTTGTAATAATTATTTTTATCTCCGTATACATTTTATTTTGGCCAATGTTTATTTTATTTAAAGTAGCCTATAATTGCAAATGTTTTTTGTATGGTTTTAACTATAATAACCCTATAAAGTCAGAAACATAAAAAGGTAGAGTCTCATTTGAAACCACAAACGCTCAAACTAACTGCGTGTTGGTTAAAGTTAATGCAACTGACCACAGGTCAGTATTGTTTAAAGCTGTATCTGCAGAGCTGTATTGAAACACAAGCATCCACACAGGAACATAAATATTCCCAAACGTCCCCTTTACTGTATACGTACTGTACATCAGAGAGACAGAAACGCTGAGTCTGCTGAAGGAAGACTGAGAATCGGCTTCCATTTACATTTCATGAACACATGCATTTGGCTGAAACTTTTGTTCAATGCATTCAAGGTGCACATATTGTACATAAAACACTTGTTTTTACTGTGTTATGCTAGAGTAAAATCTGCTTGAAATTCATATCATAAATTAGCATCAACTATCAAACCCTCATCCAACAAGCGCCGAGTTCTGATTTATGAATGTCATAAACTGCATGTCGATGTGTTTGCTTTTATTTATGTGCTGATGTTTCTTAACACTGAGCTCATCATGTAAAGTTTCACTTGCCTTGAAAAAGCGTTTGTGTTCATGACATGAATAACAGCGTTTAAGAGATTGCGGAAAACTATCAAATTATTCTGTAATAAGTGCCCTATTATGCTACTTTAAAGGTTCCTAATGTTGTTTTGGCGTCTCCTACAACAGATTCACACGGATCACGGGTCAAAAACACTTGAATTCTCTCATAACATACATTGCAAATCACCACATTTCTCAAAGAGTCTAAAACGACTCGTTTGAAGATTCAGACTCTCTAAACCCCGCCTTTCCGAGACCCTGCTCGGCTCTGATTGGCCGAATGGCCCAGTCTGCTGTGATTGGTCGACTGAAGGCTTCCTCAGTTCTCAGCGATTGTACACGCTGTAAAGAAGACAGAAATGATGCATCGATTTGACCATATCAGTTCGTCTCATTTCGGCAGTTCAGAATCAATTCTTTCTTTTAGGAGACAATAACTTCATTTATCTGCACTTTGCAGAGCTTTTGCATTCACAAACAGCTCTATTACACACTGCATGAAAGGGGATATCTGAAAAAGCATAATAAAGGCACTTTAATAGTTTTGCCAACAGCGGATTACACACATAATACCAGCATTGAGCATCTCTGACAGAAGAACAGCTGAACTGTGCAGTGCGTATAGTATATAGGTCACGCTCAATAACAGCCACAAGAAATTACAAGACAACAAATAAATAATTTAGTCTATGGAAGCTTGTTTTCCACCATAAAATTAAACATTTAAAAAGTAATTGTGGCTTTTTATCTCACAGTTCAGACTTTTTTTTTCTCTGAGTTGCAGGTTTTATAATGCGATATATAAATATCCAATTATCTTTTTTAATTGAGACTTTGTTTCTCACAAGTTTACATCGTGTAATTCTGACTAGATTTTTAGCAATTGTGAGATAAAAATGCGCAATTCTGAGAGAAAAAAAACAAGACCTGTGAGATATAAAAGCTAAATTCCTGGAGAAATGGATTTCTTTGGAGAAATAAAGTCAGAATTGTGAGATAAAAAGTTGTAATTACCTTTTTTATTAGTTGGAAACAAGCGTTCATACACTTCTCCTCAACAACACGCATGATTTTGGGGAATCAATGATTCAATCCAAAGTTGTGAATTTAACTTATGCACAAAATTGCATAAATCATATGAGAATAAATCAGCGTTTCCATCTCATGTGTTCAAGAGAACAAAATCATCTCTTCCTGGTGCAGAATACCAGTATAAAACTGTAAGTTTCTGCAATCTTTCTCTTTTCCCTCCATCATAAACGAGTGTGTGTCGAGCGTCAGACGAAACACAGTAAACGCTGTCGTGTTCTCTGGCGTCCGGACGCTGGTGTCCGGGAACACACTCGTGTGTGTGAGACGCTTCTGGAGGGAATAAACCCAATCACTCTGATCACACACTCCGACTTTCAGAAACACCAAACCAACATTAGAGACGCTGCGACGCCATTGGTCCGCTGGTTACTCCAGTTATCCAATCACAGCCGACGCTGAGCCAAAGTCACATGATGTTATTGAGGGATTTATACAGGGGCTGTTACACGACACCGTTTTCAACTAAAACCGTAGAACTTTTTATGCGTTTTGGCATAAATGCGTTTGGCCGTTCGTTTACACGAAAATGGAGTTCCGGGCGCCTGACAACGCTATTCTTTTAAAACGGGTTTCAAAGTGCAAGTTTTTGAAAACGGTCCCAGTGTAAACCACAAAAACATGAATCTCTGAAGACGCTGACGTCATACACATGCGTATCACGTGTTCAGTCTATAGTGTTTCATCGCCATCTACTGGCCTGGCAGCAGAACACAGCGTTTTCAGTCGGTTTCGCCTCAATTGAGCGCATATGTTTTTTCATGCTCATTTTTAGAATTTATGTGAATTTTTAGAATTTATAGAATTTAAGCGACTTCAAGACCACTGCAATTATTTTTGGCATGCAGTAAATATTATGTTTTACATTTACCACATAACTGAGGATTGAACAGCCCCCACCACATTTAAACTGGGATTGTGTCCATGCTTGTTCAGAGGTCATCTGGAGTCTTCTCTTTATTCCAGGGGTTTTTGGGCTTGTGTTTTCCTGGATCTGATTTCGGAGCACCAAGAATGCAATGACAAAGTGCTACATTTGGAATTGATTTTTGCCCCTCCACCCATATATTACATAAGGGCTTGAAAAGGTTCACTGGACACACACTGGGGTTCAAGTCTGAGACGCTCAAACCTGGAAATAAACAGGATCCGGAAAAATATTCCTGCACGACTTTCATGTGACTAATGAGATCTAATGAGACTAATGAGCGTCACTGATCATGTGACTTTTCATACAGACGGAGAACATGATCATAAGGTTTACTAAACTAAAACCATAGAAAAAAATGTATCAGTTGAAAATTACTAATAAAATATAATAAATAGTACATTTATTTCAGCTAGTTGCATTTTTTCTTTTTAGTTTAAGTACTAAAATACATATTATAAAACTTAATTAAAACTATTTAGACATGTTTATAAAAAACATTAACTAAATTACTAAAACTTAAAATAAAATTAAAATGAAAACAGGAAAATATAAAAATAAAATTCAAAATATCAGCAAAAAATATAATATATCATTGATACTAAAATCAAAAAGGCTTAAAATATGTAAGATTATGTAAATTAATTGCACATACAATTTCTATTCATTTCAATTAACATAAACTTAATGTGATGCATAATTGTCTGTGTTCCATAAAATGAAAAAAAATATTTGATTTATGATTTATATACCAATAAATTAAACCTAAATAGACTAATTCAACCTAACTAAAACTAACTAGATGAGTAAAGTTGTTGGCCTTGAGAAAGCCTTGTAAAAAAGCTCGATTTTAAGTTTGAAACAGTTGTAAAATCTCAAAGTTTGAAGGTTTTCAGTCGCTATGCCGTCGCTAGGGTTCTCGGGGTGGTTGCTAGGCTGTTGCTATGTGGTTGTAAGGGCACTTGAGGTGGTTGCTAAGGTGTTCCTATGCAGTTGCTATTGTACTCGGTGCAGGGGCGGACTGGGACCAAAAAGTGGCCCTGGACTTTCTGGCCCACAGCAGCCCACCACATCTCAAATCATATTGGCCCATTAATGTGCAGAATATTTTTTAACACCACTTATAGCATAAAAATATAACAATACAAAAATAAATGCTATTTAAACATTTATTTTAAGTAACACAACATATTAGGTCATATTGTAAAACCAAAGGGAAACAAACAGAAGAACATTAAGACAACATTATTAATATAAAACTATCAAGACAGCATATCAGCTAGTCAGGGGGAGCTAGAGGCATCAGAGCCCGTTGAACTGCTACTCTTCGCGCCAAATGTGTTAATTTGAAGCATTTCACAGCATCTACCTCTAATGCTTTTTTTAACCGTCGGCTGAAATTGGTCCTCGTCAGCTTTTTTTCGGCCGATTCGACATGTCGGTGAAAGAGGGAACTCTGATTGGCTGTTCAGCTTAGTGAACGAGTCAGTGCACTGCACGAGAATAATAGCAAAACAGCGAGCAAAGAAGTCAAAACAGCACAGATAGAAGCTGTTCTAATGTTACGTCATATTACCTGAGTGTTCCTTGGAGAATATTTAAATATTAACATGAGAGGAGTGGAATAAAAAAAGTGTTTAGCAGGATTGATATTCAGAACGGTAAGCATGCACTGCTTTGTTTACGGTGTGTATCTGCAGCCGCCAGCCGGCAGCGTCGGTTTCTCTTTTTGAATGACGAATATAGACGAATTTATCTGCAGAAATAGACAGTTGTATCATTTACACCCAGGCGCAGAATGCGCATTCTAGCTAAAAGTCGGCTGTAGTTCTCTCGGTGTGTTCAAGTGCAGCTTTTTTCCCGCGACACAGGCGACGCGAGGCGACAACACAGTCGGCTTTCATCTGCGCTAGTTAATGGAGTAGACCAAACTTAACAGGGAGGGAGGGCAAAACACTCACATGCATGCACACGAAACACACTCCTTGTCGGCCGCGCCCGCGCGATCGATTCCCTCATCCATTTGCGTAGAACAGAAATGTAATTTTATGATTTCTGTAATTTTTTATATATATATATATATATTTTTTTTTTATGTGTACCGGGCCGGCCCACATTGGCCAGCGGCCCACCGGGAAAAGTCCCGGTGCTCCAGATGGCCAGTCCGCCCCTGACTCGGTGGTTTCTTGGGTGTTGCTATGCTTTTCAGTCTCTCAGACAAATCGTTTGCTATGCGGTTGCTAAGGTACTCGGGGTTGTTGCTAGGGTGTTGCTATGCGGTTGCTTGGGTACTCGGGGTGGTCACTGGGGTGATTTGTGTATTTGTGATGTTGCTGCAGATGTTCCACATGCAACCCTGAAGCAGGAAAGACACAATGAACTTTAATGTGACCTTTAAATCATCAGGAGGGCCTGTACATCTGTACGGTTATGTGACCCAAAATGCCCAGATGGTTTGTTCTCGATCCACATTTAAACTTCTGTAACATTTAACGTATCCCAGCAGCCATTACATCAGGCACACATAATGATTCAGTGTCACAGAATGCATCGCATCAGCCAGTGCACACATGAGGAACTACAAACACTTTTATGAGACGTTTGGGGCAGATTTGAACTCCATGCATGAAGGCGTTTAACCATCTGATCCATAACTTTAGCAATAGCAATATTTTCTCTGGCATCACTGCACAAACGTATTTACAGACTGTACATATAACGTAATTAAATAAGTGTCAGTAGACATTATGTTGTTGATCCCTAGAACCTGCCTTTGTGAAGTGCACTTAAAATGGTGAAATCCTGCAGCACTGAATGATCCATAGAACTGCATAGAAATGTGCAAAAAAATCTGTCAAATTACCATGAAAACTGGACAGCACTCACTGGACACCCTAACAAACACATAGTAACACGCTTAAAAAACACAGACATCATTCAGCAACCACATAGCAACACCCTGGCAACCGCATTGCAGCATACCTTAAAAAAACACATCACCTTAAAACTGTGTAGAAACGTCCTGGCAACCAATCTCAACAGCTTAGTAACTTAGCAACGCCCCGGAAACCCTATAATTCTCTAGCAACTGCATAGAAATGTGCTAAAAATCAGTCAAATTGTCATAAAAACTGGATAGCAATGCCCAGGCAACCAATAGGAACACCCTAAAAAAAACACATAAAACCATGCTAAAAACCACTGACAGCGTCTTAGCAACAGCATAGCAACACCCTGACAATTGCATAGCAATGCACATAAAAAAAAAACTCATATCATAAGCAGTTCAATGCCCAGTGTACCATATATAAGCTGTAAAAATTACTAATAAACTAGGCAACCCCTAACTTAGCAACGCCCAGGAAACACCACATAATACTCTAGCAACTCCATAGCAATGTCCTAAAAAAACACTGACAACATCTTGGCAACACCCTGGCAACCGCATTACTTTGTTCTTAAAAAAACGTTTTAATCACCTTAGAAACTCGGTAGAAACGACCTGGCAACTACTTTCACCAGCCTAGAAACTTAGCAACGCCCTGGAAACACCCCATGATCCTCTGGCAACTGCCCAGCAATGTGCTAAAAACCAATCAGAACAACATAGCAACACCCTGGCAACCGTGTACTTAAAAACACTTATATTTTCTGTTAAACGCGCTCATGAAGTGGGAAAACCCGATTGGATATTATTCTTGCGTGTATCATCAGTTCTGGGGTTTTAGATTAGGGATAGTCCAACCCGATCTCACGCCAATTCGTACGAATTTTACGAGGTGTTAAATTCTTAACAATTCCTATACGACCTCACTCGTACGAATTAGTACGATTTTTGCTAATTCGTACATATTTTACGAGTTGCCCAATTCATATGAATTCATACGAATGACCTACCCCTGACCCCGCCCCTAAACCTACCCAACACGTGGGTTTAGACAAATCGTACAAATTCGTCTGAGTGAGGTCGTACGAATTCGCACGAATTAGCCACCTTTTAATCACTCGTACAAATTCGTACGAATTGGTCGTGAGATAGCGTTGGGTAGTCTCTATCCTACGTCCTCTGCATCTCTTCGAGTCTCTGGTCACTCAATAGGCGTCAGCGAAGTGTACATTTGATAAACATCTGTGACATCAGTCAGTTGTTGGAGGTTTGCAGAGGATGTTGAACTATAAGGGTGTGGATGAATCTCGGCTTTAGCTGTCCATTTAAATTTGCCAGTCGTGTCACTAGTGAAGTGTAAGTGTGATCTAATCTGTCAAACAAATCAAAGAATAAATCTGTGTCATACAGTCAAATATACATGTGTTTAATCTCATCAACTCAGAGTTAAACTTCAGTTTGTGCTCCAGAAATGAAGAGACTTTGAGTCTCTTAAAACCATGAGTTTCAAAGTAACGTTGCTATACAAAAATGTCTGGATTGATCACATTGCACCGACACCCTGTCATTCATGCGTCTCTCTCTTGCTGTTTCTCAAAGAAAGATCTTCCCCGGCTGTAATCATCATTATGGCACTTGTTTTGAAGTGTTCAGTCATTAAATGACAGGTCTCTCTGGCATTAGCAGCAAACCTAAACATGCAACAACTGCTCTCTGCTGAGTCGAGTCTTTCTCTGCTGTTGCTTTGGGCTGTTTTGAATCAGAGTGATAATATTTTGCATCAACATTTACAAGTTGAGGTAATTTTTAGGTAATCACATCCCATTGCCAAGATATCATCACATCTCGACTTTTAATATTGTTTTCTTTTGCACCGAGCCAAATATAGAACGCTGAGAGAATATTTGTGTCAAATGGACAATGTTTACGACTAAAACAGTGTCCCTTAACAACAATACAAACACTATTATTGAAGTCCGTTTGTTTTGCTTTAATGGCAAAATAATCAATATTTCATCCTGTAGCATTGAATGATTCGTCAAATCATTTCACACCTTAGCAACTGCACTAAATACCAGTCAAATTTCCATAGCAACTGGATAGCAATGCCTTGGCAACCAGCAAGAACACCCTAACAAACACATAGCAACGTGCTAAAACCACTGACATTATCTTAGCAACCCCATAGCAACACCCTGGCAACTGCATGACAATGTACTTAGAATCAGTCAAATTGCCATAGCAACTGGATAGCAATGCCCAGGCAACCAGCAGAAACAGCCTAACAAACACATTGCAATGTGCTAAAACCACTGACATCATCTTAGCAACCACATAGCAACACCCTGCCAACCATATCGCAACGCACTTAAAAAGAAGACTCATATCACCTTAAAAACTGGGTAGTTACGCCCTGGCAACCACTCTCAACAGTCTAGTAACTTAGAAACGCCCTGGAAACACCCCATAATACTCTAGCAAAAATAACCCCACTGAAATCATCTTAGCAGCCACATAGCAACACCCTGCCAACTGCATAGCTATACACTTTAAAAAAGTCAATATTTCAATGCCCAGTATATCCTGTGTAAGCTGTAAAAATGACTAATCAACTACTTGAATTACCTTAGAAACTGGGTGGAAACATCCTGGCAACAACTCTCAAAAGCCAGGGACTTAGCAACGCCCTGGAAACAACATACAATACTCTAGCAACTGCATAGCAATGTGCAAAAAAACACTGATATCATCTTAGCAACCACATAGCAACACCCTGGCAACCGGATAAAACTCACATCACCGTAGAAACTAGGTAGAAACATCCTGGCAACCACTCTCAACATTCTAAGAATGTAAAAAAAAAAAGTAATATCACCAACGCCCTGGAAACACCCCATAATGCTCTAGCAAATGCACAACACCTTGGGAACATGCATTGCTTAATGAAAACAGCATTATTCCAAAAGTACATTTTTGTATTTATCCAAAGTGACGTACCCTAGCAACCGCATAGCAACATATCTAGCGAGCAGGTACTACATTATACCGTGACCTTGTGTCTGAGGTCAAAGGTCAGGGTACATTGGGATGCTCACGATGAGCGCTGGATTCAGTGTTTCGTTTGAAATAAAATGAAAAACTTTCCCTCTTTCTCTGGCATGTGGAGACAAGCTCTTCTCTCGTCTGCCAGATTCAGTCTGTCTCTCTCGGCCCAGGTCGCGTCTCTCAAAGCGTATGACCTCTATTTTGGAAATCAACAGGCATGAACTCGAGCGGGAATGACGAGGAGGCGAGCTGCTCTCAATGCGGCCATTGTGTGTGTGAAATATGCTGTTTGCATTGAGCGATACGGGTGATTCATACACACAAGATGTAAAGGGAGGGTAAATATATCACGTTTATCATTCATATTCCATCATGAAACTCTCTCTGCATGATGTCTCACCTGCGTTTAATAACTGGGTTAATCTTCTTCAGAGCTGCTTTATAGATGAAATTGAACTTGTTTCATAATTGATGGATTTTACAGTTGTCTATTAATGTGACGTTGCTTCGAAACAATCTTGACAAGATTAGACCAGCTGATATAGACATGTTTGAGTTATTAGCTGACAATGACTCACTGTGCAAATGTAGTTTATCACGTGGCTGTTGTCATTTTACACAATGAAGCTTTTAGCCAATGCTTTAATGATGCAACACAAATATTCTCCATGAAGACACGATTCATCCACGCAAGAATGTTCCTTTTCTTCACTTCACCTCAAAGATTATTGGAGAAAATATGATCTCAGTCTTTCAGCGTAAGTTTTTTTTAATTCATTTTTAATTCAATGTGTTACTTGCTGTGATATTTACTAGCAATTTCTGAGTGAAAGTTGTAAATCCTGCACTAAATGTTTCAGTGTGTGTTTGGACGGCAAGTTTCTTCAGCCTGTATATGATGCATCAGAACTTCATAACCTTCTACTGATTGATAAACACATATACGATAAGACCCACTGAAGGGTTTCGGGACGCGCAGCTTTGTTTGACGATGCGTTGACGTAATTTCCACTGAAACAGGAAGCAAAGGCGGGACATATTGAATGGCTCCTCCCCCTTTTCCAACAGCCAATAGCGTTTAGTTTAGCTCACAGACTGACAGCACCATGGAAGCGGATCCGAGCGCTGATGATACGCTGGGTTCAATAGTAGAGATGTGAATAAATTCTAGCCGTTTCATTCCTAACCAGCGTACAGTTGGAAAACGTTATAAAACTGGAGCGTTTGAGCAACCGAACACACACTCTAACACATTTTGATCTCAGACGTGTAAACGGTCAGGTGGTGTTTATAGCGTAGGGGGCGGAGCTTCAGATTCTAGACAGCATTTGATTGGACAGGAGATGTGATGAGAGTGATGTCATAAAACCCCTGATTCATTTCAGCAGAAGTGAGAGACTGTACGCTCTGAATGCTTGTATCTCCTAAATGCGAATTGAAACACACCAGCTTATTCATAACCTTAAGGCTTACATATTCATACCGAAAGCTAAAAAAACGTACATTTTGATTCTAGGGGGCCTTTGAGAAGCTAATGGTGTGAGGTTACGGGACTTTCTGTGAAACATTCACACCCACGAGAGCCACATGTGTGTCGTCACCGGGCGGGAGACACAACACTAGTGTTGACACGCAATCTCAGAAGTGCAGAACACACAGCTTTCTGGAGGACAATAACATCGGCATAAAAGCAGAACTGCGATATGGCTTTGTTACATGTAGTATCAAATCTCAAAAGGTTGCAATTGAATTAAACTAATATAGGCTATGCTATAAACTAGTAGGGACCACAATGGAAATAAGTCTTTGGGCTTTATTGTGTCATCCCTGACTATTTATGTATTTTTTAATGTATGACACAGAGTAGGCTACTGTTTCATATTTTTCTTTATATTTAAGTGGTCAAATAAAATCAATCTTCGTTTTTCAGGTGTTCTTTTACATGCCAGTCGAACATCTGTGGTTTCACGCCAAAATAAAAGCTTCATGGTTTAATGCCTGAAAAGATAGCCATAAATATTTATACAATAGTTTTACAGTTGTACTGTAAAAATGTTTTTACATATTTTTTATTTTAGTCAAATATTACAATATTAATAATTATTATTTTAATATTTTAAGTTCATAATAATAATAGTAATATGTTTATTTTCCAGTACAATTATTATTGCTATTATTTTACAGTCATATTGATATATATAATCACAACATTTTTGAGCAAATTGTGCAGCCATACAGACTTTTTTTTTATCATGATTTTTTTCCCACCCTCAAGACTCATGCTATTCTGGTCACGGACTGCAAGTGCACATCTCAAACTATGATTTCTTGTAATCACTACAAATTCCTATAATAACTAGTCTTTTCTTTGATCTCAGACATGCCACATGCACATGAACACAAAACGAGTGTCTCATTTAGACAGTTCCCCATGCTTGAGTCGCTCAGCTGGAGGGGGAACGGACAATCAGTCTTATATCTGATCCACTTCAACTGCTTTTCCAGGAAAGACCTGTGGCCGAGAGAGAGAGAGAGAGAGAGAGAGAGAGAGAGAGAGAGAGAGAGAGAGAGAGAGAGACAGAGAGAGAGTGGGAGTCAGTGTGAGAGAGAGAGAGAAAGAGAGAGAGAGAGAGAGAGAGAGAGAGAGTGAGTGAGTGTGTATGTGTGAGAGAGAGAGAGAGAGAGAGAGAGAGAGAGAGAGAGAGAGAGAGAGAGTGAGTGAGTGTGTATGTGTGTGAGAGAGAGAGAGAGAGAGAGAGAGAGAGAGAGAGAGAGAGAGAGAGAGAGGAGAGAGAGAGAGAGAGAGTGAGTGAGTGTGTATGTGTGTGTGAGAGAGAGAGAGAGAGAGAGAGAGAGTGAGTGTGTATGTGTGTGTGAGAGAGAGAGAGAGCATATAAACTACAGAAACTCAAACTGCACATAAAGAGCAGGTGCTGCTATCTGAGAGATTACAGTAGGATGTGTGTAAATGTACAGTAATCATCAATATTACTAAAAAAAGAAAAAAAGTAGAAAAAAGATGAATAAAGAGGATAAATTTAAACTTTTCTGAAAAAGATGCAATTAAGTCACTGCCACTAAAGACACACTGCACAACTAGTATAACAAATACCCAAACATTCTTAAATCAAGATACAGTTACTGGAGAAGCAAATGACTTAAGATATTATGTCTGCGTTTATGCTTTATGCTTAAAACAAGAACAAATATCAGCCAGAGGGGTCAGAAAAATAATCTTGCTTTCCCTTTGAATTGAGTTTATTTTACTGACCCAGTTGGCAGATATTTGTTCTTGTTTTAAGCATAAAGCATAAACGCAGACATAATACCTTAAGTCATTTGCCTCTCAAGTAAATGCCGAGTTAAAATCCATAAACCAAACGAGGAGAATCACAAAATTACAAAATGGGATTTAAAAATCAGACAAAAATACCAGACTGTGTGAACTTAACGGCTTTAATGAGGAGAAGGACTACAGTTACGAAGAGCATAATTAAATTAAAAATGAAGGAGAAATATGAAACTGTTGATTTAAAGATGTTGACTGTGCATAGAAACAACAACATATTTATTGCGAAATGTGCATAAATATTTCAGTATTTTGAGAGTCTTTCGGCACGATTTGCGTGTTTTGACTCTCTGATTGGTGGAGATTTCAGTGCAGAATCGTGGATAATGTAGTTTTCACTATGATTTCTGCTGTTAATAATGCGGGCTGATGTCTTCAACACAAACATATCGATGAATAACCTCGTAGCTCACAGTGGGCCTGTCTTTAAGTTATCAAAATCAATTTCCCTATATGTGACCCTGGACCACACAAGGCAAGGCAAGGCAAGGCAAGTTTATTTATATAGCACATTTCATACACAATGGTAATTCAAAGTGCTTTACATAGAAGAATTAAAAATAAAAAATAAAAATAAAAAGAAATAACCATAATTAAAACAGTTTAGAATAAAGAAATTAAAATAATCAAAACAAATAAGAATAATTAAAACAGTTTAGATTAAAAAACAAAATAAAGTACAGTAAAAACAGTCTGACGAACAGTGGCACAGTGCTCATTCAGTAAATGCACAGCTAAACAGAAGTGTTTTGAGTCTGGATTTGAATGTGACTACTGATCTGATCTCCTCTGGAAGCTGGTTCCAGCTGCGGCTGGCATAATAGCTAAAGCAGACTCTCCATGCTTAGAGTGAACCCTTGGTATTTCTAGCTGATGTGATCCTAATGATCTGAGTGATCTGTTGGGTTTATATTCAGTGAGCATATCTGCAATATATTGAGGTCCTAACCCATTGAATGATTTATATACCAGTAATAATACTTTAAAGTCAATCCTAAATGTAACTGGGAGCCAGTGTAAAGACTTGAGGACTGGTGTGATATGTTCATATTTTCTGGTTCTGCTCAGGATCCTGGCAGCAGCGTTCTGTATGAGCTGCAACTGTCTCATGGTCTTTTTAGGAAGGCCAGTGAGGAGTCCATTACAGTAATCCACCCTGCTGGTGATAAAAGCATGCACAAGTTTCTCTAAGTCTTGACTTGACACAAAGCATCTAATTCTTGCAATATTTTTCAGATGATAGTATGCTGATTTAGTTATTGCTTTGACATGACTACTGAAACTAAGGTCTGACTCTAGAGACACACCAAGATTCCTGACTTGATTTTTAGTTGTTAGACCCCTAGCGTCAAGGTATGCATTCACCTTAAGAACTTCCTCTTTGTTTCCAAACGCAATGACTTCAGTTTTGTCTTTGTTTAACTGAAGAAAGTTTTGGCACATCCAACTGTTTACTTCATCAATGCATTGGCACAGGGAGTCAATGGGGCTGTAGTCGTTAGGCGATAGGGCTAAGTAGAGCTGTGTGTCGTCTGCATAGCTGTGGTAAGAGATGCGGTTCTTTCTCATTATTTGGCTCATTGGGAGCATGTACAGGTTGAACAGGAGTGGTGCAAGAATTGAGCCTTGAGGGACTCCGCATGTCATGGATGTCCACTCAGACTTATGGTCTCCTATACTCACATAATAACCTCTCCCTTCTAAGTATGACCTGAACCATTTTAGGACTATCCCAGAAAGCCCCACCCAGTTTTCCAGCCTGTCAAGAAGTATGTCATGATCGACAGTGTCAAATGCAGCACTGAGGTCGAGTAGTACCAGCACTGATAATTTGCCTGAATCAGTATTATAAGCGAATATCGTTTATTATCTTTATGAGAGCTGTCTCTGTGCTGTGATGCGATCGGAATCCAGATTGAAAATTGTCAAAGTATCCATTCAAGCTTAAGAATTTGTTCAGCTGATTGAGGACAACTTTTTCAATGATCTTGCCTATGAAAGGAAGATTTGAGATCGGTCTATAATTGCTTAATATAGTCTTATCCAGATTGCTCTTTTTCAAGAGGGGCTTGACAACTGCAGTTTTCAGGGAGTTTGGAAAACTACCAGAAAGAAGTGAGGCATTAACCACTTTTAGGAGATCTGCTTCTAAACTGTTTAACACACTTTTGAAGAAAGATGTGGGAAGTGCGTCAAGGGCGCAGGTTGATGTTTTAAGGTGCTGTATGGTTTCTTCCAAAATTTTGCCATCAATTTCTTTGAAATTAGACATAGTAACTACATTCTCAGGTTGTGGTCTGAACTGTCTGACCCCAGTGCGGCTCAATGATGAGCTGATCACCTTTCTGATATTATTAATTTTCTCAGAGAAGAAAGAAGCAAACTCACTGCACTTGCCGTCTGAGAGCATTTCACTGGGAATCTGGCTTGGGGGGTTTGTCAGTCTCTCTACAGTAGCAAAAAGAGTGCGTGTGTTGTTTAAGTTGCTGTTTATAATATTTGAGAAGAAAGTCTGTCTAGCTTTGCCTAGTTCCATATTGAAAGCATGGATGCTGTCTTTGTAGATGTTATAATGGACTACAAGTTTTGTCTTCCGCCACATGCGCTCTGCTTTTCTGCATGTTCTTTTCATATTTTGCACAGCTGTTGTGTTTCTCCAAGGTGCTTTTTGTCTAACACTCTTCCTGACTTTCACAGGAGCAATATCATCAATTACACTTTTGACTTTTGAGTTAAAGGAATCAAGGAGAAAATCAACAGAGTCAGCAGATATGCTTGGTTTTAAAGATATAGCCTTCGTAAATAGCATACTAGTGTTCTCATTTAAGCATCTCTTCTTGACAGACACAGATCTAGCTACAATGGCAGGAGAGATCAATATATCAAAGAAAATACAGAAATGATCAGACAGTGCTACATCCTTAATAACAATCGATGAGATGTTTAAACCCTTACTGATAAGTAAATCTAGAGTGTGTCCACGATTGTGTGTGGGACCATGTACATGCTGAGTCAGATCAAAAGTTTTTAAAACAGTTTTGATTTCTTTTGCCATATTGTTTTCTGCATTATCTATGTGAAAGTTAAAATCTCCAGTAATAGCAAAACAGTCAAACTCAGAGGAAATTGTTGATAACAGTTCTGTAAAGTCCTCAGCAAAGGCTGGAGAGTATTTTGGAGGCCTGTAAATAATGGTAAGTAAAATACGTGGGGCACCTTTTAACACAATACCCAGATATTCAAAAGAGGGGTAGTTACCAAATGATGTTTGCTTACATTGATAGACATCTTTAAAAAGAGCAGCGACTCCCCCTCTCCTAGCAGCTCTGCAGACACTCATAAAAGTAAAGTTAGGAGGGGATGTTTCATTTAGGACTGTTGCACTGCAGCTGTCTTCTAGCCAAGTTTCATTTAGAAGCATAAAATCCTAGCCTGACTACGTCAGACTTCCTACTTCCGCTAATTTCATTTCGCTCCTGTACTCAGTCTGAGATAGCAGCCTATCTTTCTGTTTTCCACCGGCCTGAAAACAGCCGGCCAATCAACGAACAGAGGGCGGGCTGAAAGCCGTGACGTAGTCGGTAAGCGCCGTGTTTAAGATTAGGTCAGGGAAATCGAAAACGACCGCTGATATGGAGACGCGGATGCAATTCGCTCTGTTGTGGAGAATATTCCCGGCATTAGCAAACTGAAGCCCGAACACGAAGAGTGTGTATTAAACATTTTGAATGGAGGTGATGTTGTGGCCCTACTCCCTTTGGGAAAAGTTTAATTTATCAACTATTACCGATCGTCAGCGAGAAACTGGGGAGCCTTTTGACAGGTCAGTGTCTCTTTTCTTTTCCAGGTCTTAAATACCGTAAAACTTCAAATAATAGGCCCGGGCTTTTATTTGCCCAAATCGTCGAACTGCACCGGCTTGTACTTGAGATAGGCGTCTAACTTATATGAGACAGGCCTTTATAGTTGAGATGTTGTTCATTGAGATGTTGTTCCTAGAGTCTATAATCTCTAAAAATCTCCAAATGCTCCACGTGAAACCGCGGTCTTCCGACCTCTTACTATCTTGTCGATTGATTTTTATGAATATGCGCGAGGGAGAGAGAGAGCAAGACAGCGCTCGTGTTGTTTGTAGACGTGGGAATGCGCGCGCGCGCGCGGCCGGGGCTCGCTCTCTCTCTCTCTCTCTCTCTCTCTCTCTCTCTCTCTCTCTCTCTCTCTCTCTCTCTCTCTCTCTCTCTCTCTCTCTCTCTCAGCAGTCATTCTATTACATCACTCACAGATCAAAAAAGTCGTTTACAGCCATGTTCACTCGGGTATTTCGCTCGCATCATCAAGTGTTTACAGTGGAAGTTCGATCATAGATTTGAGTTCGATGCATGATGTCTGTGGTTCGATGCGGCTGTGTCGGCGCATAACATACGTCATAAACAAACTTATCTGATTGGCTTACGGGTAACCAATGATTTTAAACTTCAGTACGCGCCCCCTAGCGAGAGAGAAAACACTTCTCTATTATGCTATCCCAGACTCTGTGTACGAAGCAAAGTGAAGTAGCAGAGTCTGGTATTACCAGGCTAATAAAATCCAGGTTGTATGTGGTTATTAAGTCATTGACTAGAAGTGATTTATTTTTAAGTGAGCGGATGTTTAAAAGTGCTAACTTAACAGTCTTACTTTTTGTTACTTTTGTCTTAGTTTGGCGTGCAATAGGCACCAGATTAGATGGGTTTGCTGTACGGCTTTTGAGGGCCTTAGACTTTCTATCATGTAATCGAACAGCAATAGGGAAAGATACAGGCACACTGGGTTCCCGCTTGTTCTGTAAACATTTGAGAAAGTTACTGTTATCATAGCGAGGACCCGGCACATATCACTGAGAGCTGGTATCAGTTGTTTTTGGTTCACCTCGAGCCGATGGAGGAGGGTGTGGGCCCTGGCGTTTTTGCAGAGGCCAAAGAGCTCTCACAAGCGGAGAGCGAGCTGGGCCCGCAGGCTTTCGTGGTTTTGGGGCCTGACTTTTTTTGGTTGATGTCTGGGGGCTTGCAGATAGTTTGGTTCCAGCAAACACCAGTTTTTCCATTTTCTCTGAGAAACACAGAAGATGCTGTGGAGATGCTGGAGATAGGGATAACGTGTCTGGTGATAGGGTAGAGGCTGGAGGGGGCTGTTTCTCTGGTGTTATTGGAGGCTGTAAAATGCTGTCCTGGTTTTCCAGCAAGTCGTCCTTGGGTGCTGAATGTTGGAGCAGTTCTAGTATGTCACAGTCTGTCTGTGGTGAGCTCTGTGGGCAGGGCTCTGCTGAGATTGTGTCCGTGAGCAGAGGCTGTTTTGGCTGAGTGGTGTTATCATTGTCCTTGTGTGACGTGTCAGCCGCATGTCCATCCAGGTGCTGAAGTGAAGTCCTGTGGTCATTCATACTGTGTCCAGGTGTGTGTGTGCCATTCAGGTTGAGTGGATTGGCACACACTGCAGAAGGATGATTGAGGGAGAAGTAGATATTGTCCTTTAGCACTCTTGAACCAAGTTTGTTTGGGTGGAGCCCATCCTGTTGAAACAGTTGCCTCTGACTCCAGAAAAGATTGAAGTTGTCAATGAAGTTTACTCCTTTTAAATAGCAGGTTTTTTGGAGACATGTATTAAGCCCAAGCAACCGTGAAAATCTGTTTGTTCCTCTTGCTGGGAGTGGTCCACTGATGAATGTTTGTACTTTCAGTCTTTTGAGTGTTTCAAAAAGTTCATTGAAATCCTTCTTAAGGAGTTCTGACTGCTCTTTATGAATATCATTTTTCCCCACATGAATGATGAGTCGATTTGCAGTCTTATGTTTTATCAGAATGTTCTCAAGTTCCCTGTTTACATCAGAAGTCGTTGCTTGTGGAAGGCAGCACGTAGTTGTATCCCTGCTAATAATATTTCTGATTATGGAGTCACCCACTATCAGAGTCCTGTGCTCGGCTGCGCTCCGAGCTGAGTGCCGCTGTCTGCTCGACCTTGAGCGCCAGTTAGCATCAGTGTTAACTACTGGCTGATTCAGTCTTTGTTCAAACACATTCATCACGTTTGGGGATTCCTCATTTACATTCACTAATACTTCAAATCTGTTCTCAAGATGTATAGGCGGTGGTAGGAGACCAGTATTTGCAATCCTTGTCAGAGCCGTATCTGGGGTAGAGGAGGCTACTGCGGCAATATGTGATGCTCGTGACAATCGAGTGCCTTTGGGTCTCGCTCCCTGTTTGTGCCACCGATTTGTAAATCGATCGGCTTGTTTCCCTACACTCAGTATGGCCGGTCGAGGAGGACTAGATTCATGGGACTCACCGGCTGTAGGCTGAGGCCGTCCATGACGAAGCTCTGTTGTGTGTTCCGTCTGGTTTGGTGGTCCCACAAATAACTTTGTTTCAAGAGCTACAATCCTTTGTAAAAGTCTGTGGCAGTTAGTGCAGCAAGTAGATTCCAGAAGAGGCATTTTCTCTTATCCTTTAGAATGTAGGCAGTTGTGTTTTCCTCCCCGGAATGTAAGCAGTGGGAGGCTGGTTGAATAAAAGTATTCTGCTTTTTTTGTAGTAATCCAAGCGTTTGAGCACTGTGTTGATTAGCTGAAGTTAAAATTAGGTGATAAAAGGAGATGAAATATAAAAATATAAAAGCGATAGAGCAAAGCGCGGAGCGGTAAGCAAGAGCGTCCGAACAGTAGCAGAGCAGGAAGTGTAATCATGCTCACAAGCAGTCTTATGTGTCCATTTTTTAAAATTGAGATTTATACATCACCCGAAAGCTGAAAAAATAAGCTTTCCATTGATGTGTGGTTTGTTAGGATAGGACAATATTTGGCCGAGATACAACTATTTGAAATCGGGAATCTGAGGGTGCAAAAAAATCTAAATATTGAGAAAATCGCCTTTAAAGGTTCCCATTTCTGTTGGCGATTGTGCTGCATCCACATACAAAAATAAAATATATGATATATAATTTGATATATTTAAGGTAGGAAATTAACTAAATATCATCATGGATCATGATCTTTACTTAATATCCTAATGATTTTTGGTATAAAAGAAAAATCGATAATTTTGACCCATACAGTGTTTTGTTGGCTATTGCCACAAATATACCCGTGCAACTTAAGACTGGTTTTGTGGTCCAGGGTCAAATGGTCAAATGTGGTCGCATATGGACAAAATGATTGGGACTTTTAGTGTTGCTCTCTGTACACTGCAAAACATGCAGTCTTGTTTCCAGTCCAAATATCAAACGTTTCTTAAATCAAGATGCATTTACTAAAGTAGTAAAATGACATAAGATATTAAGTCTTGTTTTCTGGGGAACTAAATTAAAATTAAGAGAGTTTTTGCGTAAAACTCTTTTTTGATAAATAATCTTGTTTCTGTTTGAATTAACATGATTTTTCTGACCGCATTGGCAGATAATTTTCTTTGTTTTTAAGCAAAAACTCACTTCATTTTGATTAATTCCCCTGGAAACCAGGACATAATATCTTATCTCATTTTACTCATCTAGTAAATGCATCTTGATTTAAGAAAATTTAGATATTTGGACTGGAAACAAGACAAACATACTAAGTTAGAAAAGCATTATTTGCAGTTGTTCATGCATTTTGACCCATCTCTACTAGTAACCACTCTAGCAATGGGAACCACTGCCTAAAAAACTGTAATGTTCCCTCAAAAGTGTCATTAAATGATTTACTTGTCGCACAAAAGTGTTTCCTTGTTTCCTCTTCCTTGTCTTTAGTAGTGTGTTAATGCGCCAAACACCTGCTAATAAAGGGGCCAAACTTGGGTTAAAAGTAAACCATGATGAAAACAACACCTCAGCCATTTGTGTTCGAGAGAGACACGCTGGAAAGCCACCAGAAGTGAGGAGAAGCCGAGACCGCATGCTTGCGTCTGCGTTAAACACAAGCGATCTGACCCGAGAGCCGGTGCGAGTGGAATACGCCTGTGGCGCGCTCGAGCAGCGCAGCCAAACTATGTCAGAAGTAATTACAGTTTGCAGGGCAATAACAAGTCATTTGTGCAGTAATTGTATCCACACCCTTTCCTTCAACAGGGATTGCATTCCAGTATCAGCGGCTTTCCATACGGCTCATCTGAAGACCTGCGAGCTTACATAAAAAACATTTTATTTTTTATTCTGTGGGGGAAACAAGTACTCACCTACACTAGATTTGTAATCTTTTGTAACGTTAAAAATGTCTTTACTGTAACTTTTGATCAATTTAATTCATCCCTGATGAATAAAAGTATTGATTTCTTTTATTTATTTCCCCCCCCAAAAAATAAAAGAAAAATTCTTACTGACCCCAAACTTTTGAACGGTAGCGTTTAATGTTACAAAAGCTTTCGATTTCAGATAAATGTTGTTTTTTTGAACTTTCTATTCATCAATGAATCCAGAAAGTAAAATGTAAATAACTGTTTTCAACACTGTTAATAATCATAAATGTTTCTTGATCATCAGATCCTCATATTAGAGTGATTTCTGAAGGATCATGTGACACTGAAGACTGGAGTGATGATGCTGAAAATTCAGCTTTGATCACAGGATATAAATTATATTTGACTATATATTCACATAGACAACAGCTGATTTACATTGGAATAATATTTCACAATTTTACTGTTATTTTTGTATTTTTAATCAAATAAACGCAGCCTCGGTGAGCAGAAGAGACTTCTTTTAAAAACATTAAAATTCTTATCAGTCCAAAACTTTTGACTGATAGTGTATGTTGTAAACAGGAACACACAAACAATAAAACAAGAACAATGCTTTTGACCGAAATGGCTTTGTTCCAAATCGTAGTGAGTATACAGTCTAAAATGCATAAATGAACTGTACGTGTCAAGTCAAGTCAAGCCACCTTTATTTATATAGAGATTTACAATACACAGTGTTTCAAAGCAGCTTTACAACAGGAAAATAATGCAATAAAGTTTGTTTCTAGAAGAAAATAGCTTAATTAAGTTCATTGATGGTTCAATTTTGTTGTAAAAAGGTTATTAAGCATGTGAGGGATTGATTTGAGTCGCTCAAATCAATCTGAAAAATGTTTTCATATATTTATAATTTACTACAAAATCCTGCACCTTTTTTTTCAGTGTACCTTTAAGTACTAAACAAAATATATCTACAAATCCACCATTTCTCAAGTTCTCAAACTCATATGTGCAATGCATTCTGGGATTGTATTTTGGCCTAAACGTGGCGTCTCCCCTCTTTGAACAACCTTGGAGTCGGGAGCGCCTGTGATGACTTATCATGAGCATCTGAAACACAACAAACGACTCCTTAACATGAACACACTGTCATTACGCGTCTGGCGTTCTTGACTTGTTTACTAACCACTTTCATATAAATGTCAAGAGCTGCATTTTACACAGCAATGGCTTTGCTTGTGAGGGTAATTATTATTATTATACATAAAGCAGCAGCACTTCAGGGAGTTCAGACCTTGTTCATAAATATGAGTAGCACAGGATCTTCCATCTCAGTGCTCTCAGTCCGGTGCCAGCCCCAGTTAAGATCCAGGAACACGTCTGAGTCGCTCTGGAATGACGGAGTGCAGATTCTGGTGTAATTCTGCTCCAGATGATGGAGGGGGATCAAGCCGGTCTACAAGTCACTCTACAAGTCACTCTACAATTCACTCTACAAGTCACTCTACAAGTCACTCTACAAGTCAATCTACAAGTCAATCTACAAGTCACTCTACAAGTCAATCTACAAGTCACTCTACAAGTCACTCTACAAGTCACTCTACAAGTCACTCTACAAGTCAATCTACAAGGCAATCTACAAGTCACTCTACAAGTCACTCAACAAGTCACTCTACAAGTCACTCCACAAGTCACTCTACAAGTCACTCTACAAGTCACTCAACAAGTCAATCTACAAGTCACTCCAGAAGTTACTCTACAAGTCACTCTACAAGTCACTCTACAAGTCAATCTACAAGGCAATCTACAAGTCACTCTACAAGTCACTCTACAAGTTACTCTACAAGTCACTCAACAAGTCACTCTACAAGTCACTCTACAATTCACTCTACAAGTCAATCTACAAGTCACTCAAGTCACTCTACAAGTTACTCTACAAGTCACTCAACAAGTTACTCTACAAGTCAATCTACAAGTCACTCTACAAGTCACTCTACAAGTCAATCTACAAGTCACTCTACAAGTCACTCTACAAGTCAATCTACAAGTCACTCTACAAGTCACTCTACAAGTCACTCAACAAGTCACTCAAGTCACTCTACAAGTTACTCTACAAGTCACTCAAGTCACTCTACAAGTCACTCTACAAGTCAATCTACAAGTCACTCAAGTCACTCTACAAGTCACTCAACAAGTTACTCTACAAGTCGATCTACAAGTCACTCTACAAGTCACTCTACAAGTCAATCTACAAGTCACTCTACAAGTCACTCTACAGGTCACTCAACAAGTTACTCAAGTCACTCAAGTCACTCTACAAGTTACTCTACAAGTCACTCTACAAGTCACTCATAAATATGAGTAGCACAGGATCTTCCATCTCAGTGCTCTCAGTCCGGTGCCAGCCCCAGTTAAGATCCAGGAACACGTCTGAGTCGCTCTGGAATGACGGAGTGCAGATTCTGGTGTAATTCTGCTCCAGATGATGGAGGGGGATCAAGCCGGTCTACAAGTCACTCTACAAGTCACTCTACAAGTCACTCTACAAGTCACTCTACCAGTCACTCTACAAGTCAATCTACAAGGCAATCTACAAGTCACTCTACAAGTCACTCAACAAGTCACTCTACAAGTCACTCCACAAGTCACTCTACAAGTCACTCTACAAGTCACTCAACAAGTCAATCTACAAGTCACTCCACAAGTTACTCTACAAGTCACTCTACAAGTCATTCTACAAGTCAATCTACAAGGCAATCTACAAGTCACTCTACAAGTCACTCTACAAGTTACTCTACAAGTCACTCAACAAGTCACTCTACAAGTCACTCTACAATTCACTCTACAAGTCAATCTACAAGTCACTCAAGTCACTCTACAAGTTACTCTACAAGTCACTCAACAAGTTACTCTACAAGTCAATCTACAAGTCACTCTACAAGTCACTCTACAAGTCAATCTACAAGTCACTCTACAAGTCACTCTACAAGTCACTCTACAAGTCAATCTACAAGTCACTCTACAAGTCACTCTACAAGTGACTCAACAAGTCACTCAAGTCACTCTACAAGTTACTCTACAAGTCACTCAACAAGTCACTCTACAAGTCAATCTACAAGTCAATCTACAAGTCACTCAAGTCACTCTACAAGTCACTCAACAAGTTACTCTACAAGTCGATCTACAAGTCACTCTACAAGTCACTCTACAAGTCAATCTACAAGTCACTCTACAAGTCACTCTACAGGTCACTCAACAAGTTACTCAAGTCACTCAAGTCACTCTACAAGTTACTCTACAAGTCACTCTACAAGTCACTCTACAAGTTACTCTACAAGTCACTCAACAAGTCACTCTACAAGTCACTCAAAAAGTTACTCAAGTCACTCTACAAGTTACTCTACAAGTCACTCAACAAGTCACTCTACAAGTCACTCTACAAGTCACTCAAGTCACTCTACAAGTTACTCTACAAGTCACTCAACAAGTCACTCTACAAGTCACTCTACAAGTCACTCTACAAGTCACTCAACAAGTCACTCAAGTCACTCTACAAGTCACTCAACAAGTTACTCTACAAGTCAATCTACAAGTCACTCTACAAGTCAATCTACAAGTCACTCTACAAGTCACTCTACAAGTCAATCTACAAGTCACTCAAGTCACTCTACAAGTCACTCTACAAGTCACTCTACAAGTCACTCAACAAGTTACTCTACAAGTCACTCAACAAGTTACTCTACAAGTCACTCTACAAGTCACTCAAGTCACTCTACAAGTTACTCTACAAGTCACTCTACAAGTTACTCTACAAGTCACTCTACAAGTTACTCTACAAGTCACTCAACAAGTTACTCTACAAGTCACTCAAGTCACTCAAGTCACTCAAGTCACTCTACAAGTCACTCTACAAGTCACTCAAGTCACTCAAGTCACTCTACAAGTCAATCTACAAGTCACTCAAGTCACTCAAGTGACTCTACAAGTTACTCTACAAGTCACTCAACAAGTCACTCTACAAGTCACTCTACAAGTCACTCTACAAGTCAGTCGGACGAAAAAAAAAAAAAAAATTTTTAAATTAAACAAATAAAAAACTCTGTATTATGAATTTTTCAGGCCAGACAGGTTTGTTAAGGTCCATTTCTAAAGAAGGACTACATAACATATATATTCAAATGCGCATGCCTATAGACTGAACACGTGATGCGCATGTGCACACCGTCAGCGGTTTCACATATTCGAGTTTTTGAAGTTTGCGTGGAGATAACTTTTTTAAAATTATTATTTAACGCTTGCACCTTGGAATAATGATACGATCATACTAGGTCTGTCTTAATTAGACAGACTGTCCTTAATGATGTGTGTTTTCTGCCATTACTGCAAAACAAATTCAGTACCCAAAATATTTTCCACACCCACAAATTTTCCATGTCTGGAGGAGCTAAACCAATAACAAAAATGTGCATATTGACGATTCCTCTTATGATTTAGCTGTGCACAAATTAATCCAAACCCTTTCACTGTCTGGCAGAGCGTACGAGTGTGGAAACCCTCGATCAGGGATGTGGGATATGTTGGAATTAGCAGATTTTCCAAACGCTCCACATTCACTTCAAGTTCTTGACCCTAGAGGTCTCATCTAACATTAGATTTCAACAATCTAGTCAATGTTATTAAACTATTTCACAGGTGCAAGTGAATATATTCAGTGCACACTGAGAAGCATTGTAGTTCATTAGACAAACTTTTAACTCCAAATAAAGTCTCACTCCCATGTTTGCTTTGACTCTACTCTAAGGCAAGATCAGCAGTGCTCGTAGACTCAGATCTTATCTGCCTTTCAGTGATGGAAACCATCTGCTGTGCTGCCATAAAACACACATTTAACACTGTTTGTTTGTTTCACACAGGAACATTTATTGCATTTGAATACATAAGTTCCAACAAACCTGCAACAAACCCAAGGAAACAACAGATTGTTTCTACATGTTGTTGGCATTGAGCCTGCACGGGGTTGGCCGGATGGTGTTGTATGGGTGGTGTTGTATGGATGGTGTTGTATGTGAGGTGTTGTATGGGTGGTGTTGTATGTGAGGTGTTGTACAGGTGGTGTTGTATGTGAGGTGTTGTATGGGTGGAGTTGTATAGGTGGTGTTGTATGTGAGGTGTTGTATGGGTGGTGTTGTATAGGTGGTGTTGTATGTGAGGTGTTGTATGGCTGGTGTTGTATGGGTGGTGTTGTATAGGTGGTGTTGTATGGGTGGTGTTGGATGTGAGGTGTTGTATGGGTGGTGTTGTATGTGAGGTGTTGTACAGGTGGTGTTGTATGTGAGGTGTTGTATGGGTGGAGTTGTATAGGTGGTGTTGTATGTGAGGTGTTGTATGGGTGGTGTTGTATAGGTGGTGTTGTATGTGAGGTGTTGTATGGCTGATGTTGTATGGGTGGTGTTGTATAGGTGGTGTTGAACGGGTGGTGTTGTATGGGTGGTGTTGTATAGGTGGTGTTGAACGGGTGGTGTTGTATGGGTGGTGTTGTATGGATGGTGTTGTATGTGGTGTTGTGTGGGTGGAATTGTATAGGTGGTGTTGTATGTGAGGTGTTGTATGGGTGGTGTTGTATGTGAGGTGTTGTATGGGTGGTGTTGTATGTGAGGTGTTGTATAGGTGGTGTTGTATGTGAGGTGTTGTATGGGTGGAGTTGTATAGGTGGTGTTGTGTGTGAGGTGTTGTATGGGTGGTGTTGTATGGGTGGTGTTGTATGGGTGGAGTTGTATAGGTGGTGTTGAACGGGTGGTGTTGTATGGGTGGTGTTGTATGGGTGGAGTTGTATAGGTGGTGTTGAACGGGTGGTGTTGTATGGGTGGTAACTCGTTTTGTTCTGGAATGATGGAAGGCATCTCTCAAACTTCTGATTAAATATGGCATAAAGAGCCATAATAAATGAATACATCACGAACTTGCTCGGCTGAAAGAGCATGTGCTTCTCATTATTGTCAGATGTTATTTCATGCAGTTTAATATTACATAACATTTGCCTGTTCAGTGTGTTTAAATGCATCAACATCATCGATGAGAAAACTCAGTGATCCATAACGCTGACCAGGAATGTGTTCGCTGGGTTTTCCGTGCGTTTGCCACCCCTCAGATGGTGATTTTACACGCATAACGAGAGAGTTTTACCTCGGTGATATGAAGGATTCTCAGGCTGGATCCTCGGTGAGTGCGCGCCGTCATTAGGAATGGAATTCTGCTTCCTGTAGAAGGAAAACGCTTGTAAATGTCTTGGGGTGTAATAAGATCCGCGTGAAATGCATGTGAGATAAAGCCTGACAGAAACCGCAGGCCTGCTGGTGCCCTGCTTAAAACTCACACACACACAAACTCACACACTCTCTCTCACACACACAGACACACACACACACACACTCACTCACAGACACGAATATTTTCATACTCCTAAGGCGTGTTAAGACTTTAATTTTGAAATAGTGATGAACATGAAAATCATGAAAGAATGTTAGAAACCTCAGTTTGTTTTCATGCCAATAGTTCAAAAGATAGCATCCATTAAATTTTTTTTGGAGAAAAAAAGGTCTGAAAATGTTTTAAATATAAAGAAAAAAATTATAGATTCACCATTTGTGATGTGGCAGCGAGCTATAGCGTTATTTCTATGTGATTATTGAGGTTGAATTCATATCAAAATGTGCCAAACTTCCCTTACTACTTCTGAATAGGATGCCTACTTCATAAATTGTATGAAAATTGTGGAAATAATGGTTCAGATCACTCAAAACATATGGAAATGGTGGCGCCTGATATGGGCAGTAATGGAGTCTGGTTGTGCCCTAGTGGAGGCGTTCGGTAGTGCACACAAACACACACACTCACTGAAAGCTCATTTACTGAGATATCAACCTAAAATTTTAAACACAATTTGTTCAGAGTTTTGGCTTTGATTTTCTTGCAGTTTTAGAGTCCACTAGGTTTTGAAAAATATATATTTGTATATAAAATATAAATATTAAAATTTTTACATTTTACATGTTCATAAACTTTTTTTCTGTTTCACTTTCTTAATTTTTTAACTTCTACAAAAATCTGCCAAATGTCTTCTTAAAAAACAAGACCAATCTTACATCTATATTCCAAAGCATTCTTCGAATTGTTCGGATTGTGCATTTTTATGTTTATTCAAAAAGGGGGGGGCGACACTTAAGAGCTCATAATCATATATATATATACGTATATCTTCCAGAAGACTGCAGAAGGTGGTCTGTCAGACGTCTCTCCGACTTCTGATGATTGAAGAGCTTCTGAACCTCCACGGGAAGTGGATTCTCTGCGGAGTCGAAACAAGCGCAGGAATTTCCTGAACCAGACCGACATCAGGCCACCGGCGTGAGAAGCAAGGCCAATCTTCATCCCTTCTTCCTTTTCACTCTTTCAATCCTCGTTTGTCCCGCCAGACACGGCGATTCTGACCACCCAGAGCTCCTTGGGTTTGACTGTTCATTCAAATACCGTTCAAGTCATCATACATCAACTCTGACTCTATTTACTCTCTTAATTCATGTTCCTTCTCCTATTGGGAATGATTCATCAGTGACGTTATTCTAGAGAGAAACATGTTTGTCTTGATAATCAACATGTAATAACTTACTTCATCTATGAAACAATCAACGTTCCTGTTCAGCTGACGTCATTTAGGCCAAATAGTTTCAGGAGAAACAAGCCATCAGATATAAAACGCACACTTCCACCATCACATCATCGATTCACAATGGATGCAACTAGAATGAATTAGAATATAAGTTATTAGATTGAAAATGCCATGTTCAATTTATATAGTTGAATATTCTGATTTTATGTCCGGATTACATTCATACTACACACTCATACTATGCTTTTTTTAGTGGACGTGAAGTAATTACTTATTCAAAATAAGTACCTTTTTTTGCTGGAACACAAAATGTATTTTCATGCATTGCATTTCCACACAACTAGAAGTTCATAGTGTCAAGCTCCAAAAAAAAAGAGTCTAAAAAACCCACATAAAAGCACCATATTTCAAGTCGTCTGAAAGCCGTGAAGACAAGAACAGCGAAAATTCATTCATTATGGGCTCTAAAATTATATCAAATTGAAGAAATGATGCACCAGGTTTGACGTCACTGATATGAAGACATCTTCGTTTCTTCTAGACCTCGACAGTCACGGTCACTATGAGAGGAGAACCTGAGGGGTCTAAATAATGTTGATTTTTACGTCAACTAATGCATTTATTTTATATAACACCGAAATTGAGATTCTAGCATAAATACCAGTGAAGACAAAAGAACATACTTCAGAGAAGGGAGTTTTCCAGCCGGTCCAGGCGTTTGACCACATTCCCATGACCAGCGGCACACGTTATGATTTAACATAGAGCTCAGATCTGAGAGAAAGGCCACACACGCTCATGACCTACTGTTCTGGACTTCAGCAACACACACACACACACACACACAGCGTAAGAGGGGCTTCCTCTTCTACACCACTCCTTCGCTCCTTGGCGTGTGTTTGTTTATGCTGGACCGAGGCCTGTAACGTCTGAAATAATAGGTGTGACTCGTAAAGAGAAACAGATTCATGAACGCTGACCGCGGGGAAGGTGTTTGTCCGAGCGCGATCAAAGGCTGACCTGATATTCCCCGCTTAATGCTTCCTTATTTTACATGATAAAATCAGAACTGAGACCTGAGGATTAAATTACAGGAAAATATCATCATCAAACTTCATTTGGACAATCATTTTTCAATGCTACACTTTAAAAAAAAAATGCTGTGTTGTTTCAACCCAACTTTGGGTCAAATATGGACAAACCCAATGGCTGGGTTACATTTTTAAATTCAATTTAAACATTTTTAAATTAAAAATTTAACCCAACGTTTGGGTTTGTCCATATTTGACTCAAAATTGTGTTAAAACAACCCAGCATTTTTTTAGAGTAAAGCCAAAAGTTAACGTTAATAGAACATTCGTTATCCAAATTATCTAGTCTATAAATTACATAAACGTTGTTAAATATTGTACACTATATCGTTTTTTTCTCTTAAAACTTTTTAGTTAGACGTTCATACATGTTTTAAATGTTACTTGTTTCGGAATGTTGGCGAATGTTTATTGTAAGTATGAATTGTAATTGAAGCAAAAAGAGCAAAAACATTTACTAAAGAAAATATATTCTTGATAAAAATATTGCAAAATGGCCAGTATATTTATGGCTAGTAATTGTTTTCAGTTTAGCTGATGAGATCATTACATTGGCAAATAATGGAGAGGTATGAGTGTGATTCCCTTAGGGATGATTTTACATTTTTTTGTCATTAAATGATGAAGTGTGTGTTCATTATTTGTTCCCGCTCAAGATCTCCAGACGTCACGCCTGTTTTAACGCAGATTACAGGAAAAACGTCTAATTTTTCTCTTTTCGTGACTCACACAAACAGTCTCTCCACAGGTAGCCAATCAGAGTGTCAGCTGACGGATCATGTGACTGGGCACTCTGTAAACATTCTGTAAGGAGGTCAAGCTGAGCGTTCCTCCCATCAATCCTCACGCTCGCTCCAAAACAACACCTTCCCATGGGAAACACATCATCGGGAGCAACTGTGAATACTGGAATAAAGTCTGCTGTCATCACGAGAACATTACTGATGTTTTCTTCAACAGGAATTTGATTGCGTTGACATTTACACTGAAGTGTTTCGCTGGGACGCGGAAAGTCTCTCAAATGATCAGGAAACACCGTAGAAACTAGAGTAAATGTTTGTAAACTTTTTTCAATTTTACAAAGCCTTTCAGTTCATCTAAGTATCTTTCAAAGTATAGTATCAATCAACTCACTACAGTAAACATATAACAATTAATGTATTAACCACAAAATATTGTTTTCATGATATACACTAAAGTTCAAAAGAGTCATAAAAAAATGCAGCTTTAAACACAGGAATAAATTACATTTTACTATATATAGAAAACGCTGTTTTAAATTGGAAAAATATTTCACTGTTTTTACTGTATTTTTGATCAAACAAATGCAGCCTTGGTGAGCAGAAGAGACTCTTTAAAAGACCAAACACTTTTGAACGATATTCACTACCATATAAAATCCAGTTAGTGTCGTCTTGTTTTACAGTCAAAAGATTGTATCTGAATACTAGTCAAGTCAAGTCAAGTCATCTTCATTTATATAGCGCTTTTAACAATGGATTGTTTCAAAGCAGCTTTACAGAGATAAACATATAATTTAAGGTAACAGATTGTTTTGGCATTATAGCGGTTCTTGAATAATGTTATTTCCAGCTAAAGTTAACTTTGATTGATTCACCTCCGTCGAAATGATCAGACTTTTAAACGCGAACCTGTGATTAACGCTGACGGCGTTCACATGCTCATTCAGAATTGATTCTATAGTTATGTGCTTTTAAAATATGTGCGCAGGTTTATAATTCATACAACCCAGCCTAAACAAACTACTTTTCTTGCCTATAAATTTTGATACAGAATTTTGTTTTATTTTATCACTTCGGGGTACGCGAGCCGGAATTCACAACGCTTCATCTGTAGAGTGGGAAAGGGATCCTCCATAGGATCTACTAATGAGATTGTGTTGGAATTGAAGGGTTCACTTTGTGCAGTAAAGGTGCTTTCACACTGGACGCGATTTTGACACACAAATAAAACAATAAAAACGACGTTTATTTATTTCGCTTCTATGTCGATTTTTGTTTTACTTTCGCGGCGACAGAATCACATCGGTCAATCACATACAAGGAAACAAAGGTGATGTCACAGCAACAATGACGGATCTTCTGATTGCTTGTGTGTCGGCGCATCCCGTTCTCTTTGACAAAACTAACAAAAACAACGATTTGAAAGACAGTGTGTGGCGTACCAACTCAGCTATCACGACTGTGAGTATGTTGTGTGATAGTTATTTGTTGTTGTAAACAGGTGAAACTCAAAAAATTTGATTATCGTGCGAAAGTTCATTTATTTCAGTAATTCAACTCAAAATGTGAAACTAATATATTGTATAGACTCATTACTTAATGTCTTTGTGTTCCAGTAGTTTTAGGAAAAAAGGATAGGAAAGGTGCGTCCCAAATCGAGTAGGCTACTTGTGCACTATTCTACGCCATTATGCAGTATAAATAGTGCGAGTAGTGCGTTCATACTGACAATTCCAAAAATAAAAATAAAGTGCTCTTTAAATACCCGAATGATGCACTTATTTAACCGAAAAAATGAAGTGTGTAATGTTACACACTTCATGCGCTCGACTGTCGCAGCTTTAATTACGTAGCGGAGGGGGAGGGGCTATCAGACTCCGATGCTGAAAGACAAAATAAACGTATAAAGTTCATACACTACACGGTTGAGTACATAGTGCATAAATACATAAGTGTATAAGTGCAAAGTGTATAGTTTTGGACACAGCTCAGGGGCGTGGGAAGATGTTTTAGGTTGGGGTGCTGTGTTTGTTGGGGTTAGAACAAACAAACAATAAGAAACAATATCAAATAAGAAACAATATCAAGTCTATAAAACTCGACAAAACTCGTAGCAAGCGTATCGGTGCGAACACAGCATTACACACACACAAACCCGAACTTGACTGCACAACACATTTTTGACACTTTTTATACTACTTTCAATCATAATGCAACGGACCGGTCTACGGGACATACATTTAGCCTTTAAATAAAAGGGTTATTGGGCTGTTTACTCTGTCATATACAATAAAAGAGCATGCGCAGCGACGGGAAATAGAAATGAACACAAAAAACCTGTGCCACAAACACAACACTGGCTGAATAGAGCGGATGCGGACGTTTTTACACACGCACGCAATATGACTTCACACTCTGCGACATAAACATAAAAAAAACATAATTTTACATATAAATAGGCCTAACACTTATTAAATAGCCCACTTAAAGTGTTTATTACAAATAAATTACTATAAATATAAATGAACAACAATTTGCGTTGCATTTACACTCCTGTGAAAAGAGCTCCGCCGCTTCCCGTGACACAGCTAAAGGGCGAAGTGGATTAACGTCGTCTTCCTGTGCTCTGTAATGTACAGCATGAGAGATTGACATCAGGGCTGAGCCGAAGGAAGACGTCTGGGTGGAGTGAAGCCGGGAACAATCACGCGATCCTGCCCAGGAAAAGCTGCCCGTCCCAGAGAGCCGTCACAGGGAACCGGACACGGCTGTCGACCTCTGCCAGGACTCTCCCTCTCCGGACAGAGGATCGAGACTTCACACCCGGTGACGCCAACACACCCTCATCTCCACGAGCTGGACCAGTGAACGGCTCTGAGGGAACATCTAACCGCGGCCTTTATTCAACATGAGCTTCTCAGGCCAGAACAACTCTCACCAGACCCTCCTTTGTTCTCTCATAGTTGCACATGTTCGG
>CM060591.1:1145458-1155458 GCA_030578255.1 Tiaroga cobitis | reverse complement strand
AATTAAATATACTCCCCTAAGTGACAGAAAGCATGTACATTTTACATTTATATCTTTAAAAAATTGACTTAGTCCTCTTTTAGTAGTCAATTAGCATATGAGCTTGTGTGTGTGTGTGAGTGTGAGTGTGAGTGTGTGTGTGAGTGTGTGTGTGAGAGTGTGCGTGTGTGTGTGTGTGTGTGTGTGTGTGTGTGTGTGAGAGTGTGTGTTTGTGCGTGCGCCCGTGAGTGTGTGTGTGTGAGTGTGTGCGTGAGCGTGTGTGAGTGTGTGTGTGTGAGCGTGTGTGTATGAGTGTGAGCGCGCGCGTGTGTGTGTGTGTGTGTGTGTGTGTGTGTCTGTTCATCAGGCTGAACCTCATAAAACACATCAAAGTTACAGAGTTATGAAACTAAACTAGACGGTCCTGGGAAACCGGCGGAGGAAACCAAGCTGTGCTTTTAAACACACATATGTGAATGTGTGTGTGCTTGTGATTTGCCAGGTGTTCTTCTAGAGCCGAAATGCTCACATATAACAGGTGTTCACACACACTATTTCATTTGTAACATTATAAATGCCTTTACTGTCACTCTTGTTCAGTTGAACGTGTGCTTGCTGAACTGTATTGAATGGTAGTGTACATGTACAGTAAGACAGGGAGTTTCATAACATCATCTGCTCGTGTTGAAGATCAACTGATTCCTTTGATGACTATAATACTTTAGTTTCTCTTCAGGATAAAGTGTTTCCAAATCAGCATCACACATACACACAAACATATTGTCTGATCTTATGAATGTTGTCATGATGGCTCTCTTGACCCGGAGGAGGAAGAACTGGATCTGTGTTTCTGAGACGCTCTCCAAAGCGTTTAATGAGCCACATCTGTGTCACACACACACACACACACACACACACTTCAGCTTCACAGTGACACGGAGATTTGAACGCCACGTCTGCTCTCACACACACAAACCTGACAGGAGTTTACAATCATCTCTCTCTTTCTCTTTCTTCTCTGTCTGTCTGATATTCTGTCTCGTTTTTCTATTTCAAAGAATCCTGCATTTATATTCAGAGTTTACTGGGTTAAACTTCCCCTATTATGCTCTTTTAAAGGTTGCTGATGTTGTTTGTTTGCGTCTCCTACAACAGGTTTACATCCATTCAAGACCAAAACCACTGTAATTCCCTCATAATCTGCACTGCAGCGTCAGCTCTTTCTCTCAGTGTCTGAAACGCTTCCGTCGAGGATTCAGTCTCTCTAAGCCCCGCCTCTCTGAGAGCTGCTCTGCTGTGATTGGTCAGAAACGCTCATTATCATATCTGAATCTCAGCTCTTGATCACAGTGAAGTGAACAGTAACGATGGCGTGGGTTTCACCGTATCGATCTCAGAAAACAGCGTCTTCTCGACACGAACAACACGAGCCGAACTCTCCCAGTCTCAGATACACTACAGTGTTTGAGGGCGGAGCTAAGAAACGCTGATCAGCCAATCAGGAGCAGAGGCGGGCATTATGCAAATTAGTTACACAAGGTTCAGCAGGAAGTGAGACTGAATTACTGACGACTCGTTTCAGTTCAGAATCACTTCTTTCTTTCAGGAGACACAAACTTTTACACTCACACACAGCTCTATTACACACTGCATGAAAGGGAATATTTGTAAATAATAGGCGCACTTTAATAGTTCTCCCTAAAATGGTAATTCTGTTAATTCACCCTCATGCCGATCAAACCCTGTATGACTTTCTTCTGTGAAACCCGAAAGGAGACGTTCAGCACATTTTGATGAGAAATGTTTTGATTGCACACTTTGGTATTTTTCTTCCAGTTTCTTCTGAGATCAGGAAGCAGGAGAAGAGAAACAATTGAGATATTTAAGAGATCTTATTAATTGAATTAGTTAATATTAGGCATACATATTATTCACATCTGTTCTTGCAAGTAATGAACTAAATGGAAATTGAATTCAGATCCTTACATCATTATAATGATTTTGCCAAATAATTCCACAGTTACTTGCAGAGTTTTACACAAGTGTCTTTATAATTAATGAGTCCTCGACATCATCATTTATTTCTCTTTGCCCACTGTGATAATAATGACTCTCTTGTGTTTCGTCCATGAGCCAACGATACCAGCCAATCCTGCGCTTAAACGCGCTGTGACATCATTTACATTCCCGAGGCTTGATGTCTGAAGAAAACTTCAGGTTTCACACACACACACACACACGCACACACACACACACACACACACACACACACACACACACACACACACACACACACAAGTATATAGAGGATGATGGATAAAGGATACAGAGCAGAGAGCATGATGGGGGAATTCCATCCGTGTGTGTGTGTGTGTGTGTGCGTGTGACAGTGTGTATGTGTGTGTTAGGGTGTATGTAAGTGTGTGTGTGTGTGTGTGTGTGTGTGTGTGTGTGCACTAGCTTGGAGAGAAAATATTATTTACCCTTTTGATGATATTCAATACATTTCTGCTTTCAAATGGTGGTTTTAATCAAATCATTTCAGTCATTATGCTACATGTTTCCTTCAGAAATCACTCTAATATGCTGATTTGATGCTCAAGAAACTTTTCTAATTATTATCCATGTTGACAGTTATGTTGCTTCATATTTGTGTGGAAACTGTGATGCACTGCCATAAATAAAAAACCTTCGATTCATAAAGAACACATTCAATTGATCAAAAGTGACATTTATTATGTCACAAAAGATAATATTTAAAATAAATGCTGTTTTTTTTTTATACTTTCTATTCATCAAAGAATCCTGAAAAAGAAAATGTATCATTGTTAACACAAAAATATTTTTAACTGTTTTCAACATTGATAATAATCATAAATGTTTCTTGATCATCAGATCCTCATATTAGAGTGATTTCTGAAGGATCATGTGACACTGAAGACTGGAGTAATGATGCTGAACATTCAGCTTTGATCACAGGAATAAATTACACTTTACTGTATATTCACATAGAAAACAGATGATTTACATTATAATAATATTTCACTATTTTTACTGTACTTTCTAATCAAATAAATGCAGCCTTGGTGAGCAGAAGAGACTTTATTAAATATATATATATATTCCAAACTTTTGACCTGAAGTGTGTATATGTAAAGATATCACTCACACACACTCAGCACCTGCAGAAATCCTTCATATTTGACCTCCATCTCTCTCTCAAACCACTAACCCATATGTGAACGCTTGGAGGTTTTCTTCACCCTTCAGACACCAGTGTGTGTTCACCGCTTCTCTCTCTCCTGTTCACTGGTTCACTGAGGACGGATGAACGTCTCTGTGACCTCGTCACGTTACTGCGTTCTGCTGCCGCTGCACATTCGACCAAAATCTGGCAAACAAAACCGTTTAGTTCTGTTTCTGCAGTATAAACTATGTTCTGTGAATGTCCACTATATTTTGCAATATGTGCATTATAGTTGTTCAAAAGGCGTCTAGAAGGTTCTTCATAAGATTTGCATCGGACACAATAGTTCTGATTTTAGTTCTGATTGCATGAGTGTTTGAAGCTGTTGACATATGCAGATAAACAGATGCATATGACCACGGACTCTATATTATTATGGATGTTGTCGTGCACGAACTACAAGGGATATAAATCTCTTTCTTGACGCATTATTTGACTGCCAAACTTGCACTTGTACCATCATTTTATTTAAATGCCATATTATGCTATTTAAAAATGTTGCTTCATTGATTCTGTACTTACAGAATATATGGAATCTAATCTAACCAGAAGAAGAAGAAAAACATCTTAATCCAGCCTACGGTGGTTTACTGGTCTATCTGGTTTCCAAACCCCATTAAAACCATCAAAACCAACCGGTCTGACCAGGCTGTTAACCAGTTAACCATCTCAAGTTGTTATACCAGGGATAAAATGCTTTAGACATACAGAAACATGAATTAAAACCATATTTCTGACACGATTGCTGGATTCTGCTCACTGAATTAAACATACTTATAATTCCCTGTTCCACATACACTGTAAAAATAAAGATTATTGGGGAATGTTTTACAAGCAAACTCATGTTTAATACAATACCATTTCTTTGAAAATAATTCTGAAATTTTCTGAGTGAAAATAGTTTCAATGCCAAATTTTGTACCATAGTTTTTTAACCAGCATCCCATTCAGTTTATTCATGTAATACTCTTCACATCAGGCCTACACACTTTTTCAAAGACAGTATTAAAGAAAAACTCCCTCTGAATATTTTCTAAATGCCACTTATTTGGCATTTTCTCCAGCGTTCCCTCTTAAGACGAGGTGTGTGCATTTCTCTCAACATTGGGCTTCTGCTTCACTCAGGCATGTAATGTGAAGTTCATGACATGGCAGCTGGCGGCAGGTTAATGTTGTTAATGGGTGGAAATATTAGCGATTTTGAAACTACATGAACCAGTCATTTCAACGTCTCCATATTACGGGCAGCGATGCTTTGATGGTAAAGTTTATAACGGGATGCATATTCCTACGCAGTCGCTCGGTTCATTTCTGCACTCGGATCCTCTTGGCAGACGCATCAAAGACGCCTGTTATTTAAAGCTTCAGACATCATTCTCCTGGACGCAGGTTCAAGGGCTCAAGCGTTTATAATGGTGTTAACAAATAAACCCATGGCCGAAACCTAAACCAGCCTCGTCCTAGATGGCACAAAGCACTGTGGGTAAAGCCACCAGTTTGGCCGGGACTAAATGCGCCTCTGTGTTTATAATTTTCCTTTAGAGTAACACAGTCCGTTCCCTTTCACTGATGGCAAACAGCCTCTAAATAACACGACTTTCCAGCAGCGGACGGATGGACAGCGTGTAAAGCGGTGAAATGAAAAAATAATAAAAGAACAAAAAGCTTTTGTCTTGATTGAAGTCAAAGGAAAGGAAAATGGAAACCAAATGTGAGATGAAACCTCACCGAGATGTTTTCCAGTACAATCTTTCTTAAATCCAGAAACATCTACTTGAGAAGCAAAATGACTTACAATCTATAAAAATGAAGTACGTTTATGCGTAAAGCATAAACAAATAGGACGTTAACCCAGGACTTTGACCCAGTTTATGATTACCCAGGATTAACACAGTAAAATTATGATCAGTGTAAAACGTGAAGAAAGATAACCCAGGATTCCTTTTACCGGGGGTTAGAATGACCCGGGGTTAACTACAGTATATCAAGTGTGAAAGGCCCTATTGTTGAGATCTCTTCTGGAACTATAAAAGAGACACATGAGATTACTGGGGTCTTTTCCAGCTCAGGCTCATTCGAAAAACGGTGTATGAATGAGTGAGTGAATGGGTGAATGTGAGGCAAATTGTAAAGCGCTTTGGTGGCCATTGGGTCTGTGAAAGCGCTATATAAATGCAGTGGTGGACAGTAACGAAGTAAATGTAATTCGTTACTGTACTTAAGTAGCTTTTTTGCGTATCTGTACTTTACTCAAGTATTTAAATTTTGGGAGACTTTTACTTTAACTCCACTACATTTCAAAGTCAAATATCGTACTTTTTACTCTATTATAATTTCAAAATCAGTCGTTCCTTTTTATTTATGAGTGGATAAACGTAACTGGTCAAACGAGCCACCAATCACAGTACAGCGCGTGCGCTTTGTTTTGAACTTGCCTTGGCGGTATCTACTAATCGCGAACCAGAGCCGTTAAATATGAGAGTTGCGAACATAGATGGTTGTCACAGTGATCTCGCCGCCGCGCGGTCTCGTTATTCGTGTAGCTCTCAATAGTTCCAAACAAATCGCGTTGACAATGATTTTAAGCGGGACAGATAGCAGCAGCTATTATTGCAGCAATTATCGGTAAGTATTGACGCATAATGTACATTGCTTACGTTGCCACTAAAATGACTTTTTTTTCTGGGGAGTAGCCTAGCAGAAACACTGCATTAATGCGTTTTTGTGTTTAATTTTTGAGGGAAAATGGCTGCTCCCATAACATAGATAGAATATAGAATATATATATATATATATATATATATATATATATATATATATATATATATATATATATATATGTATGTGTGTGTGTGCTGAATATGTGTGTGTGTGTGTGTGTGTGTGTGTGTGTGTGTGTATATATATATTTATTGGCGTTGTGCAGGTTTATGTGAATGTATCATAACTTTAGGATGTTAATAATTGTGACCATAGGTGCTGGAGAAAAATATGTACAGTAAATACTGTAAATGTTTTATACCTTATGGGAACAGTCCCCTTCCCTCCAAAATTAAACACACACAAAAATTAATTCAATTCAAATATATATTTACAGTATATATACAGTGTATATATATATATATGCAGTATATATATCAGACTAATTAATGTCATTTCATTAATAGATTGTTGTGCCAAGAGTGGCATTAGTCTTTACTTAGACTGAGTTAAGCAAGAGTCTTATGAGAAATTATAATAGTACATTATAGCCATAAAAAAATCAAAGTACTTGGATACTTGAGTACATTTGAAGGCAAATACTTTTGTACTTTTACTCAAGTGAATGTTTAAAGGCAGCACTTCTACTTTTACTTGAGTAATATTTTACCTTGAGTATCTTTACTTTTACTCAAGTACATGGTATGTGTACTTCGTCCACCACTGTATAAATGCAGTCCATTTTCCTGTGGCAACATTTTTGCAAAACACATAATGCTGCTCCTGTTACTGTTATTGCTGCTGCTGTTACTGTTATTGCTGCTGCTGTTACTGTTATTGCTGCTGCTGCTGTTACTGTTATTGCTGCTACTGTTACTGTTATTGCTGCTGCTGTTACTGTTATTGCTGCTGCTGTTACTGTTATTGCTGCTGCTGTTACTGTTATTGCTGCTGCTGTTACTGTTATTGCTGCTGCTGTTACTGTTATTGCTGCTGCTACTGTTACTGTTATTGCTGCTGCTGTTGCTGTTATTGCTGCTGCTGTTACTGTTATTGCTGCTGCTGTTACTGTTATTGCTGCTGCTGTTACTGTTATTGCTGCTGCTACTGTTACTGTTATTGCTGCTGCTGTTGCTGTTATTGCTGCTGCTGTTACTGTTATTGCTGCTGCTACTGTTACTGTTATTGCTGCTGCTGTTGCTGTTATTGCTGCTGCTGTTACTGTTATTGCTGCTGCTGTTACTGTTATTGCTGCTGCTGCTGTTACTGTTATTGCTGCTGCTGTTATTGCTGCTCCTGTTACTGTTATTGCTGCTGCTGTTGCTGTTATTGCTGCTGCTGCTGTTACTGTTATTACTGCTGCTGCTACTGTTATTGCTGCTGCTGCTGTTACTGTTATTGCTGCTACTGTTATTGCTGCTGCTGCTGTTACTGTTATTGCTGCTGCTGTTACTGTTATTGCTGCTGCTGTTACTGTTATTGCTGCTGCTGCTGTTACTGTTATTGCTGCTGCTGTTATTGCTGCTCCTGTTACTGTTATTGCTGCTGCTGTTACTGTTATTGCTGCTGCTGCTGTTACTGTTATTGCTGCTGCTGTTACTGTTATTGCTGCTGCTGCTGTTACTGTTATTGCTGCTGCCGTTACTGTTATTGCTGCTGCTGTTATTGCTGCTCCTGTTACTGTTATTGCTGCTGCTGTTGCTGTTATTGCTGCTGCTGCTGTTACTGTTATTGCTGCTGCTGTTGCTGTTATTGCTGCTGCTGTTACTGTTATTGCTGCTGCCGTTACTGTTATTGCTGCTGCTGTTATTGCTGCTCCTGTTACTGTTATTGCTGCTGCTGTTACTGTTATTGCTGCTGCTGTTACTGTTATTGCTGCTGCTGTTATTGCTGCTCCTGTTACTGTTATTGCTGCTGCTGTTGCTGTTATTGCTGCTGCTGCTGTTACTGTTATTGCTGCTGCTGCTACTGTTATTGCTGCTGCTGCTGTTACTGTTATTGCTGCTACTGTTATTGCTGCTGCTGCTGTTACTGTTATTGCTGCTGCTGTTATTGCTGCTCCTGTTACTGTTATTGCTGCTGCTGTTACTGTTATTGCTGCTGCTGCTGTTACTGTTATTGCTGCTGCTGTTACTGTTATTGCTGCTGCTGCTGTTACTGTTATTGCTGCTGCTGTTACTGTTATTGCTGCTGCTGTTACTGTTATTGCTGCTGCTGTTACTGTTATTGCTGCTGCTGTTACTGTTATTGCTGCTGCTGCTGTTATTGTGGCTGTTACTGTTATTGCTGCTGCTGTTACTGTTATTGCTGCTGCTGTTACTGTTACTGTTATTGCTGCTGCTGTTACTGTTATTGCTGCTGCTGTTACTGTTATTGCTGCTGCTGTTACTGTTATTGCTGCTGCTGTTATTGCTGCTGCTGTTACTGTTATTGCTGCTGCTGTTACTGTTATTGCTGCTGCTGTTACTGTTATTGCTGCTGCTGTTACTGTTATTGCTGCTGCTGCTGTTATTGTGGCTGTTACTGTTATTGCTGCTGCTGTTACTGTTATTGCTGCTGCTGTTACTGTTACTGTTATTGTTGCTGCTGTTACTGTTATTGCTGCTGCTGTTACTGTAATTGCTGCTGCTGTTACTGTTATTGCTGCTGCTGTTACTGTTATTGCTGCTGCTGCTGTTACTGTTATTGCTGCTGCTGCTACTGTTATTGCTGCTGTTACTGTTATTGCTGCTGCTGTTACTGTTTTTGTTGCTGTTACTGTTATTGTGGCTGTTACTGTTATTGTGGCTGTTACTGTTATTGCTGTTGTTACTGTCATTGCTGCTGCTGTTACTCTTATTGCTGTTGTTACTGTCATTGCTGCTGCTGTTACTGTTTTTGTTGCTGTTACTGTTATTGTGGCTGTTACTGTTATTGCTGCTGTTACTGTCATTGCTGCTGCTGTTACTGTTATTGCTGCTGTTACTGTTATTGCTGCTGTTACTGTCATTGCTGCTGCTGTTACTGTCATTGCTGCTGCTGTTACTGTTATTGCTGCTGCTGCTGAAATTTCTACTCCCTATACATACACGACATGCTGCTGTGAGCATGTAAGACATGCTGCCTTACAATACATCATACATGAATTACCCATTTACAGGTGGAGCTGGGGAAGGTGGAGAGTTTCTGAAAGCGCACTGCAACACGTATTTGAAGGTTGAGCAGCGAGGTCATTGGCTGCTGATACAGCATGAACCAATCAGCTGCCCCCTATAGAGAATGGTGTGATCGCAAGCAGGTTGAGTTAAGGATCTATCAGCCTGCGCCATCTAGAGTTTCATGACAGAACTTTGTATTTGTCTTGCGTAACGCATGCCTTGTGTTGTAGTGACAGTGGTCTGGATCACAGTGTGGATGTTGGAGGAACTCTGTTTATGAGGCGTTTAGAGGACCATCAGCTGACCATTAAGCGGCACTGCATGTGTGACAATGTAAAGCTCATGCAATCCGTACACACACACACACACACACACACACACACACACACACACACACACACACACACACACACACACACACACATTTCAAGATTCACATGTCGTTTCCATTGCCTCAACCTCTACTTCTGCTAAAGGGAAAGTTGGCACTGGACGCTTCCCTTCAAATGCACATCTGACCCTCTTCCTTCAGCACGATGAGATTCTGAGATCTCCATGTGTGCACTGTGATGAAACGGGGAGAAAAACATAGACTTTTGCTTAAGTCTCGTATGCTTCTCTTTTGAAAAAGACCTGTTATTTCACGTGTTTCAATTCAGTAACACATGATGTCCTGACATAAAATTGCCAGTATCTTTTCTGTTATGTTTTCAGGCATTTCCTTTAATCATAAAACACAATGAAATGCATAATTCAAAATAGTTGTAAAACACCTGTGAAAAAATCAATGCAGAAAAGTGGTCTGTTCTTAGATGTGTGCTGTTAAAACACTCACATGAATGTGTAAACTTATGTATTCAGCAAGTGCATCTGATGTACACAAGTTATACAAGTTAAATAACTAGTTAAAATAACAAAAATTTAAATAACCAGTTAA
>CM060591.1:1097958-1140458 GCA_030578255.1 Tiaroga cobitis | reverse complement strand
AGCATCATTGTTCACCATCCTTGTGGTTGGCCCGTCTTGAAAACATATGTTTGGATATTTGTGTATAGAGACACTAGAGGCGTTTTACTCCCCAAACTGGGAGATCCCAAGGTTTTTCCCGAGGTGTGTGATGTATATCTGATATATGCTGTGGTTCGTCTGGAATTTTGTGATGTTCACATGAGGAAATCCACCTGATCAGAGAAATAAAACATCCCAGAAAGTACAAACACACACACACACACACACACACGCACACCTGGACTAAAAGCAAAAACACGCCTAATGTTTTCCACAGTCCACTCCTCTGTTTTGAAACCTGAACATTTAAGAGTTGCACACACATTTATAGTATAAATGATGCTCTTGGGTTTGTAAGAGTATTTTGGGCTTTTGCGGTACATTATATTGGCATTATGTTTAGTTTGTATAACATTTAAAATCAAAACAAGTCTAATGAAATAATTTAAAATAACATCAATTCTTCACTAACACAACTTACTTTTGTTTCACACTGTATTGGATCAAACGAGTGTTTAATGTCGTACATTTCCATTTCAAACGTGTTTCCGCTCGGTGTTGAGGAGAGGGTTCTTGTCAAAACTGCACAAACATCGTTCAGTCTTTCTGAGTTTGTTTATTACTAAAACATGTATATTTTGCTGAGAGTCTGGACCTGAAATACACAAACCTCAAGTTGTTGAATGTAAAAGCTCTGCAACGTTTCACAGATCAAACTGCAGGTTAATGGAGTTTGTGTCTCCTGAAAGAAAGAAGTGATTCTGAACTGAAACGAGTCGTCAGTAATTCAGTCTCACTTCCTGCTGAACCTTGTGTAACTAATTTGCATAATGCCCGCCTCTGGTCCTGATTGGGTGATCAGCGTCTCTTAGCTCCGCCCTCAAACACTGTAGTGTATCTGAGACTGGGAGAGTTCGGCTCGTGTTGTTCGTGTCGAGAAGACGCTGTTTTCTGAGATCGATACGGTGAAACCCACGCCATCGTTACTGTTCGCATCACTGTGATCAAGAGCTGAGATTCAGATATGATAATGAGCGTTTCTGACCAATCACAGCAGAGCAGCTCTCAGAGAGGCGGGGCTTAGAGAGACTGAATCCTCGACGGAAGCGTTTCAGACACTGAGAGAAAGAGCTGACGCTGCAGTGCAGATTATGAGGGAATTACAGTGATTTTGGTCTTGGATGCGTGTAAATATATTGTTGGAGACGCAAAAATAACATTAGGAACCTTTAAAATAGCATTATATGGGCAGTTTAACCAGTGCCCTACATTGGGAATCTGTTTATATGTGTTATGAAATTCCATTTAACAATCAATATTATGATATAAGGTATATTTGTGTTTTCATGATTAATTGATTAAAATGAATTGGTCATGTGATCCAGTGATTGCATTTATCAGGAAAGATTAGTCATTTCACTGATGGAAAATCCAGATAAAAAACACCTGTTTTGGAGTCTGATACCTGGTCCAAACTGGTTTAGATGGTTGACGGGACCATCTTGAACCAGCTTTATCCAACCAGGAACTGTGAGCATCATGGTCTACCTTACCAGCCAGGGTCGCATTGGTAAACCACTGAGAAATAGACTCCAAAACACTCCTATAACCGTAAACTGGTTTTAGCTGGATATTTCAGCTGGTCCCTGGTTTAGATGGTTGCTGGAAGGGTAGACCATCTTAAACCATCAGAAACCAGCAATCATATTTTTTTTAAAGATCTTTTAGTCAACCAACTAAATAAGTTAGGACCAGTTGGGACCAATTAGAACCAGTTGGGACCAATTAGAACCAGTTGGGAGCAGTTAGGACCAGTTGGGACCAGTTGGACCAGCTAGAAAACAGGGCTATTACCTTAAACTGGTTTTAGCTGGATATTTTAGCTGGTCCCAGCTGGTTTAGATGGTTGCTGGAAGGGTAGACCATCTTAAACCATCAGAAAGCAGTAATCATATTTTTTTAAAAGATCTTTTAGTCAACAAACTAAATCAGTTAGGACCAGTTGGGACCAATTAGAACCAGTTGGGACCAATTAGAACCAGTTGGGATCAGTTAGGACCAGTTGGGACCAGTTAGGACCAGTTGGACCAGCTAGAAAACAGGGCTATTACCATAAACTAGTTTTATCTGGATTGTCCAGTAGGTTCCATGTTCTGAATCAAAATACTTCAGTAACAAAAGATGGTGACGCATCATAATATACTGTGATTTACATTCAGATCAGCAACAGTATAAAAGAAAGGCTTGTGTTTCCATCCTTTGCTCCTTATATAGTGTTATATAGAGGGATCAGGAAGAGCAATTAGTGTTTTACAGGCAGGAACAGCGTTTCCACTCGGGATATTCCTGCATCTCAGTGAGATGAGAGACTCTACGGGACCTTTTCCACAGTAAAACTGTGTTAGCAAACGCTCACAGGAAAACAACTCTTATTCTTTAATGGAGCCTGTAAATAATTAGACTAACGCGGCTGTTTATAAGCAGTGCGATTACATTCGGCACAAATCTTTTCCATTGGGCAATTCAACATAAGTCATATCAGCAGCATATATCATAGATATGGGAACGTGAAATACTTGCTTATTAATGGTGAGAAACCACATCCTCTGGATGACATTCAACTTCAACACGGATATTGAGCAGAATACTGTGTTTTCTGGGATTCCAGTTTCATAAAGCTGTTTTTAACGTGCATGAACTGCTATAAGTGCTGTTTGTTTCAATCAAAGATTGTTGTAGATGTACAGTGATGGGCTTCCTGATTGTGGAATAAGAAACATCAAAATGTTGAAACGTCTGGATCAAATTAAACTTTTATTCATCAAGGACGCATTCAATCGTTCAAAAGAAAAGTGACATTTACAATGTTACAAAACATTCTGTTTCAAATATATGCTATTCATCAAAGAATCCCGAGAAATCAAATAAAATCACGGTTTCCACAAAAATATGAAATATGAATAATAATCATAAATGTTTCTTGAACATCAGATCATCATATTAGAGTGATTTCTGAAGGATCATGTGACACTGAAGACTGGAGTAATGATGCTGAACATTCAGCTTTGATTACAGGATATAAATTACACTTTACTGTATATTCACATAGAGAACAGCTGATTTACATTTATTTAAATAATATGTCAGATTTTGTACTGTATTTTTGATCAAATATATGAAGCCTGGGTGAGTAGAAGAAAAACATTAAAAAATCATACTGAACTTTTGAACACTAGTACATGTTGTGTCTCTGGCCTCCTAATTTATATATGATTCCTTTAAAATAAAATATTTTTCATAAAAAGCATGCAGTATTTATGTTGACATATTTCATCTTCACACACACTGCTGAATCAGTGGTGTCTAGGACAGTATATGTTTATGATCATGACTCTGAACTCATCATATAAACACACGCAGGGCTTCACATTAACTGAGTCTAGTGGTCTTTCAAAGTAACAACTCAGCATTTTCACCGGCCACGACTCTGTTTACATATAGAGATGAATGAACAGAGCTTTAGAGTGACTTAAAATGCACAGCATATAATATCAATGAGGCAATCATAATTGGTGCAAATAAAGTATTAAAAGCAAGTAATTGTTTGGTTTCATTGAACATAACACTATTGAAATACATAATATAATATACAGGACATAATATGAACATAATCAACTTTGTATTGTAACACATGCCTGGTGATTGTTGTTGTTACAGGTTACAGCATCAAATCTTCTTTAATATCGGCATAACAACATATAATTCCAGTGTCCACTTCATCTTTCATATTTGGCCACTTGTTTGCGGTAGAAATGCAGTCACTGTCATTGCTTGATTAAGGACAAGTGGACATCAAATGTTAATGAAAATCAAATATGTATTATGTACTATAATATATAGAAAACTTCTCAAACCTCTGTGTGTTTGATGACATCACAGGATGTAGTTGAACTCTGTGCCCTTGTCAGTTGTGTGTGTGTGTGTGTGTGTGTGTGTGTGTGTGTGTGTGTGTGTGTGTGTGTGCGTGTGTGTGTGTGTGTGTGTGTGTGTGTGTGTGTGTGTGTGTGTGTGTGTGTGAGTGTGTGTGTGCGTGTGTGTATGTGTGTGTGTGTGTGGTCTGGCCGAGCTCTTCCTCTTCTGGGTGGCACACGGATAAAGTCATGAGGTGGAATAACACTGGGATCCAGACGATCTCTCGTTTCTCAACACACACTCAGACCGTGCGAAAGAGATTTTAAAATCCTTCTGCTCATGAAACACTTGTTTGCGGTCCATTTGTAATTCAGACATTGTTTCCAAACATGCAGCCGGATTGTGAAAACGCTTGTTCTTTCATTTTTTACATTTTTATCTTATTAAGTCAGAGCATTTAATGACTGTGTCTCTCTGTGTGCGTGTGCGTGTGTGTGTGTGTGTGTGTGTGTGTGTGTGTGTGTTTGCGTGCGCAGAAACATCACAGAAACATCTGAGCTGTTTCAATGAGACTCAACTGAGAACTCCATCAACATACGACCAAAAATGTCAATCATTCTTATGGCTATGGATTAATATGTCTACTGTAAGTATATGTGCAGTGGACGGTGTAGGTGTTTCAGCACGTATAGCTGACAGGAAGGTGTGTGTGTGTGTGTGTGTGTGTGTGTGTGTGTGTGTGTGTGTGTGTGTGTGTGTGAAACTTTACATCAGACGCTGTTGTTACAGCTGCAGTCTCCACTGACTCACTCATACTTCCCTTTTTCAGAGAAAACTCCCCATCTCTCCCTCAGACCTGCTTCTGGGAGTGTGTGTGTGTGTGTGTGTGTGTGTGTGTGTGTGTGCCGTTCCCTCACCTGTTTCACCAGACATTCTGTGGAGTGTGCAGTTCGCCATGGCAACAGCAGCTTGATTGACAGCACAGGTGGTTCCATGTATTTTTAGCTTTGTGCATTTAAAAAATACATTTTCCACTTCAACCTTACAAAATAATGTGTGTGTGTATGTATGTATATATTGTGAATTCATCGCATTACTGTATGAAAAAACTTAGATCACTGATCGGGTAAGGAGTCGGGTTAGGAGTCGGGTAAAGAGTCGGGTAAGGAGTCGGGTAAGGAGTCGGTTAAGGAGTCGGGTAAGGAGTCAAGGAGTCAGGTAAGGAGTCAGGTAAGGAGTCGGGTAAGAGTCGGGTAAGGAGTCGGGTTAGGACTCGGGTAAGGAGTCGGGTAAGGAGTCGGGTAAGAAGTCGGGTAAGGAGTCAAGGAGTCGGGTAAGGAGTCGGGTAAGAAGTCGGGTAAGGAGTCAAGGAGTCGGGTAAGGAGTCGGGTAAGAAGTCGGGTAAGGAGTCAAGGAGTCGGGTAAGGAGTCGGGTAAGAAGTCGGGTAAGGAGTCAAGGAGTCGGGTTAGGAGTCGGGTTAGGAGTCGGGTAAGGAGTCGGGTTAGGAGTCGGGTAAGGAGTCGGGTAAGGAGTCGTGTTAGGAGTCGGGTTAGGAGTCAGGTAAGGAGTCGGGTAAGGAGTCGGGTAAGGAGTCGGGTAAGGAGTCGGGTAAGGAGTCGTGTTAGGAGTCGGGTTAGGAGTCGGGTTAGGAGTCGGGTTAGGAGTCGGGTAAGGAGTCGGGTTAGGAGTCGGGTTAGGAGTCGGGTTAGGAGTCGGGTTAGCAGTCGGGTAAGGAGTCGGGTTAGGAGTCGGGTTAGGAGTCGGGTAAGGAGTCGGGTTAGGAGTCGGGTAAGGAGTCGGGTTAGGAGTCGGGTAAGGAGTCGGGTTAGGAGTCGGGTTAGGAGTCAGGTTAGGAGTCGGGTAAGGAGTCGGGTAAGGAGTCGGGTTAGGAGTCGGGTAAGGAGTCGGGTAAGGAGTCGGGTTAGGAGTCGGGTAAGGAGTCGGGTTAGGAGTCGGGTAAGGAGTCGGGTAAGGAGTCAAGGAGTCGGGTAAGGAGTCAAGGAGTCGGGTAAGGAGTCGGGTAAGGAGTCGGGTTAAGAGTCGGGTAAAGAGTCGGGTAAGGAGTCGGGTTAAGAGTCGGGTAAGGAGTCGGGTAAGGAGTCGGGTTAGGAGTCGGGTAAGGAGTCGGGTTAGGAGTCGGGCAAGTAGTCGGGTAAGGGGTAAGGAGTCGGGTAAGGAGTCGGGTTAGGAGTCGGGTAAGGAGTCGGGTTAGGAGTCGGGCAAGGAGTCGGGTTAGGAGTCGGGTTAGGAGTCGGGTTAGGAGTCGGGTAAGTAGTCGGGTTAAGAGTCGTGTAAGGAGTCGGGTAAGGAGTGGGGTAAGGAGTCGGGTTAGGAGTCGGGTAAGGAGTCGGGTAAGGAGTCGGGTTAGGAGTCGGGTAAGGAGACGGGTAAGGAGTCGGGTAAGGAGTCGGGTAAAAAGTCGGGTTAAGAGTTATAAGAGTCTTTAAGGGAATGACGAGACCAGACAATGGTGAACTGCAGTGGGAAGAGTTATATAGTGCTGGACTCTTCTCGCTCTCAGTGATTTCTCCTCACACTGAAGCTCAGGACTTTGGGTGGCATTTGCTTTCTGTGTTAGTGTTCTCAAGTCTGTTTGTTTCCTAGAATGATGTTCAACTGGTGACAATAAAGTCTGTGATTATTTAGTTGAAGAGGTTTGTTTGGAGGAGTGATACAGTTATCTCTCTCTCTCTCTCTCTCTCTCTCTCCTCTGAGGAACACATGCTCATTTCTCAAGGCTCTTGAAAGTGACACACAGCGTTCCTTACGGGAGGAAAGCGTTTCCCAGGACTCGTCCACAAGCTCTTTTAATTAAAGCACTGGTTATTCAGCGCGTGGGTCGAGCCGTAGCGCTCACTGCACACGGGACACACTTCATGTGAGACTGAGTCTCCAAGGGCCCTGAAATATAATACACACACACACCCAGTCCACCCACACACATTTGTTGTCTATAAAGCACTGAAGACATTTTCTCTAAGCCTAGTTTAATCATTTCAAAACATGAGATATGCTCCAAAAACCTAGTGAGCTGCCTTGCTTTCTGCGGCCTACATCCAGTTAACTACTAAAACAGCATGAATACTTGATAATGTGACTGATCATACAACGAATGCATCCACTACACATAATATTGCAATAGCTGACAGCTAAAAACACAATGCTCAACATTATTGTGCTTCTTACACGTGCTTGGATGGATTTATATGCATTCAATGCAACTTCATGCAATTCTAAAACATACTAGTAAACATACTGCCTAATTATGTTGCTTCGTTCACATTTCACCATTCATAACAAACTATTTTTATTCTATATGCATAGTGTCGTAATAAGCATTTCACCACCCGTGTGTGTGTGTGTGACAAATAAAATTTGAGTTTGTGCATCTAGTAATTTGCATTGCATGAGAATATTTTGGACCTTAGAATATGCCAAAAATAAGAGATTCTAAAAACGTTTATTTTAAGTTATGAAAACGTTATTTCTGAATGTTCTTTGACATCCAGTTTTTCCTTAAAAAAAAAATTCTTGGTTATGTGAAAATTAAGAGAATATTCCATATAAATAATTCCAAATAAAATACTGTCTAGGCAGAATATATACTAGACATACACATTGGTGAACTTCATCTTAAATTCTTTATTTCTCTTTCTCTCTGTATTTATGTTTTCCTCTCACACACACACACACACTCGCATTAGATTTCCCGTTCTCCGCCAATAGGCTTTGGAAGGCTCCAGACGCGGAGCTGCACGTTCATGCATGATAACACAATGAGAGAGAAACCCGAGAAACTCTCCGAGCTGAAGGATGGAGAGATCTCTGGGATCCAGGAGCGGGTCACGGGTGTCGTGTGGGTCAGATGCTTCCTCTCGCTCTCGGACCACAGATGGGATGTTTGCTGAGGTTTGGATGAAGCCCTTGACTGGGATCAGTGAGAGATCGCCCACCGGGACTCCTCCAGGGCCAAGCTCATGTTTACCCAGGCCGGTCTGGGTGAGTCCTGGGAAAGAGTAGGAAATTTACTCATCAGATTCTGGAGGAAGCAAAGGGGATTCCGGCTTCTCAGTTCTGTCAAAAAAAAAAAAAAAAATCCATAAAAAATGCTATAGAAGAAGAGAATCACATTTCAGAACCAGTATCAATGGGATCAAACCAGAATCCAATGATAATTAGATAAAATCCTAATGAATAAGCGGAAATTATTTTTTCATACAGTAACCTAATTGCAGTTTATTCAGATCATATTTTATTCCTTATGTTTTTTTTTTTTATTCCATTCATCAATCCATTAACATTCCTTTAGTTTAAGTATTACCCTTAAAGGTATTGTAGGTAGGAATTTTATAAAAAACTTTTTTTCAAATTTGTTTAAACTTTCTGTATATATCAATGCATAATTAAAATGTAAGTACTCTGATAAAAAGAGTATAAAAATCGAGTGACTCTTGACCGTTTAATCTGCACTAAACACAGCTCATTATTTACATTCGGGACGAAACAAAGGATTGGCTTAGGGGACTGTCACTCTCTCGCAACCATGGCAACCACCCTTTTGCCACACAGGACCTGCCCACTTGCGCGCGCATCCGTTTGATTTGAGGAATTCAAGAGGCTCAGAACCTAGGAATAGCAAAACAATGGCAGAGATTAGAAAGACCAATGAAAATTCACATATGCAGTTCGCGAAGGCAAACCAGGCAAAAAAAGGAAGACAGTAACGTTACTAGAAAAGGTAATGAACAAAAATTCTTTGGATAAACAACAAAATAAAACGCATGCCAATATCGGCGTGGCTTTCCAGCGATGGCGAGAACTGAGAGACCTCAAGGGGCTGAAAAGTGACGCCTGGATGGCTATATTTCTGCTGGACAGGTAAATCTTTCTTTTTGTACTTTGATCATACATATTTTTTTCTTTATGTTTTCATGAAGCATGTGTCATTAGCACACGTAGCAGCCTAATATAGCTAACATAACATTACTTAGCGAGCCGTAGTAGAGATGATAAATAATATATATGCCTAGCTCAAGATGATAGCTATAGTGTTGAATTGTGCATAATTTTGCTTTAGATAACTAAATACATGTTTAACAGATAGTAGGCCGATCCGCATCCAGGAACTTTTCTTAGAATTATATTTACCCTCTGTCTAACTCTTTTACCATGTTCACCTGGAAGTTTACCTGCACGTTTTTTTCGCCTTTGTTTTGTTTTTAAACAAAAAATCCCTCGACCCCGGATCTGTCCTCGAGCTGACGATGCGGTACTTGTCTCTGGAGTGTAGTCCTCATCAGAGTCAACAATGCTTTCATCATGGAAACTCTTACATGCAGAACACCATATATGTTATGAATGTTACACGAAATTCATCTTCATCACAGTGTAAATGATGGCAATGGAAAAACGTGTATCATGCAACCTGTTTTTAGCTTTGCCTTATAGATAACTAGCTCGTTAGCGAATCAATAAATATATATTTTAATCTTTACCAATATCAATATGCTACTTGATAGTGAGTACTAAAATACATCTTATTTGTTTATCTTCATAATGATAAAGTTAGATTTTTTTTATTACATGTGATTCTGACATGATGTCACTACATGCACTGCGCTCCTTCCTCTCCGCTCCGGTAAATAATGCGTCTTCAGCTCAGCGGTCGGAGTCGCGCGTTCATGTGTTTTGGAGGCGTGGCTTTGGAAGGAGCCCAGAAGGGAGGGGGTGGAGTGAATGGAAATAATGAGCTGTCTTTAAAACAGTCGTGAGAGGTCTACAGACACTCGATTTTTATACTTTCTTTTTCAGAGTACTTACATTTTAATTATGCATTGATAAATACAGAAAGTTTAAACAAATTTGGAAAAAAGTTTTTTTTATACAATTCCTACCTACAATACCTTTAACAATAACTAAACAAAAAGACATTACTTGAAAATGTAATTACTTAGACTTTTTCTTCTATTTTTCTCCTATAAAGATTCAGGGTTATTATCAGAAAACTATCATATATATATATATATATATATATATATATATATATATATATATATATATATATATATATATATATATATATATATATATATACCGTAAAACTTCAAATAGTAGCCCGGGCTTTTATTTTCCCAAACCGTCGAATTGCACCGGCTTGTATTTGAGACAGGCGTCTATATGAGTCAGGCCTTTATAATTTAGTGTTGAGATGTTGGTCATTGAGTGTATGTCTCTAATCTATAAAAATCTCCAAATGCTCCACGTTAAACTGCGGTCTTCCAACCTTTTACTGTCGCGTCGTCAATTGATTTTGATTAATATGCGCGAGGGAGAGAGAGCAAGACAGCGCTCGTGTTGTTTGAAGATGTGAGAGTGCGCGCGCGCGGCCGGGGCGCTCTCTCTCTTTCTCTCTCTCTCTCTCTCTCTCTCTCTCTCTCTCTCTGCTCGTAACGCGCCCTGTCAAGCGCAGCAGTCATTCTATTCTACATCACTCATCGATCAAAAAAAGCTTTGGAGGGACAAAAAATTGCTTTGGCGGCCGCGAAAAAGCGGACGATCTGACGGTTTTAGAGGATTAAATACAACCCGAAACTAAAAAACAGACCCGACCTCTATTTGAGACCGGCCTTTATTTACCCAAACCTGCAGCCACACCAGGCGTGTAAAAGAGACAGGCGTCTATTTGGGACTCGGCTATTATTTGAAGTTTTACGGTATATAATCTATACAGTATATATAATTATCCTGAAACTAAAACCACAGGAAAATTATTTTCAAAATTATTTTAAAATATTTTCATTACTTGAAATAAAAAATAAACATTCACTGAAATAAAATAAATTGAGAAAAAAAAAAAAACATTTTATTTTAGTTAAGTTTATTTTTATTTTTATTTTAGTTGTCTCTATTTTTTTGTTTAAGTTGTAGTTGTAGTTGTAACTAAATAAGGCAAGGCAAGTTTATTTATATAGCACATTTCATACACAATGGTAATTCAAAGTGCTTTACATAGAATAAATTAAAATAATAAAAACAAATAATAATTAAAACAGTTTAGAATAAAAAATAAAGCAAAGTACAGTAAAAACAGTCGGACAAACCATTTTTAAACAAACCATTTTTGAACAAAATAAACTCAAACTTAATAAAAATGATATAAATAAACTAATGCGAATGGGAAAAAAATCAAAACAAAATGACTAAAATTATTTTAAAATTAGAATGAAAACAGAAAATATAAAACTAAAATGTAATTTAAAAAATAAAAACTATAGTAGCATATCAATGTTACTAAAATAACATTAAAGAAATCAAATTAGACCCAGATGTGGGCCGTCATCCAGTAAGAGTCTAGAGATGTAACATCTTGAGATCTCGGACATTCAATCCCAAATCTGAGCAGTTTGAGACATTTCTGAGATCTCCTCTGAAACTCATGTGAGATTACTGGAGTCTTTCCTCAGCAGAAATGTCTGAGAAGCAGCAAAAGTCTCCATTTAATCTCATTGCTGTCAGAGAGAATGAAGTGAGATGTTGGGAAGATCTCATCCGTTGCGTGTCGATATTCACAGATGGACTGTGCTGGGAATCTTCCAGAATCATGACATCATGTGTTATGCAGGCGAATGATCCTCTGATAATGTGCTGCGACTTCAGTTTGGCCAGAGATGATCGTGCAACTAATCAATTATTCAATTATCCAAACCAAAGGAAGTATTTCACAATATTCCCAAAAGTGGGATAGAGATGTTAAACTGCAGCCTGAAGAGCGACTGGATGCTTCCTGATAGGAATAGTAACTCGAGGGAAGGGAGTGACTCTGGTACAAACTAACTCTGTCATATTTTGGTGGAGTTTGGAATGAGACAACCATCTGAAATATTTGATTATTCCTGCTCATGAAGTCATATCTGGACTTTCTTGCAGAAAATGCAGTTATAATGACATTAAAGAATGTTTTTGTTGCATTGCAACCGATTTTCCCAAACTTTTCACAGGTTTAAGTCGAACTTTATAAGAATGATTTTTATTCTGTAGGACTGTTAAAGGGGTGGTATAATGTTCTTTTCACAAGGTGTAAAATAAGTCTCTGATCTCTCCAGAGAGTGTGTGTGAAGTTTTAGCTCAAAATACCCCACAGATATTGTTTTATAGCATGTTAAAATTGTCACTTATTGAGGGTGAGCAAAAACGCATCGTTTTGTGTGTGTGTCCCTTTAAATGCAAATGAGTTGCTGCTCCCGGCACAGGGGGCGGAGCTTCAACAGCTTGTGTCCTGTTACCTCACACACACACACACACACACACACTGAAAATTTCCAAAAACTTTTAGCCTTTTATGTTCAAACCGGAGTTAGAAAGATGGAGAGACTCGAGAAGAAGAAGTGACGACATGTAGAAGCAACAGGACATTTCTGAATGCTTAGTTGATGAATGTATGTATCTGATGTGGAGTTATCTTCTAGTCATTGATTTGCATATTCTGTCTTGATCTATAATCTATAAATCGCGTTCCCGGGGGCGGAGTTTATGTAAATTCTAGTGTTTGTGATGTCACTAACCCGGGAGGAAGCTCGTGTAGTTCTACCAGCCGTGTGTTGTAGTCCTTAAAAAGCGATTTCTTTAAAAGTAAATATCTCCCTTTGCTCTGAGCTTTGAGTGTCGTAACTTTGCAGATGTTGTTTATGATGAAACAGCAACATTACACACTAACTACAGCTAGAAAAGTGAAATCATAATCAACCACCCCTTTAACTCACATGTGGAAGTTCAGCAGTCTGTCGAATCTTTCTGATGGTAATCTGACTCAATAAAGCCGTGGGCCTGATGGTAACACTCAGATGTTAATGGACTGTCACCGATGGCACGTCACGCACCATCAAACCGACGAGTAAACACAGATGCTGCGAGAGACAGATGGACTTCTACAGGACCTGAGAGGAACACATGCAGGTACCGTCTGCTCAGATCTGCGTTTCCCGAAAGCATAGTTAGCCAAGTATAGTCGCAAGTTCTGTCGTTATCAGCAGTTCAACGAGTCGTGTTTCTCGAAACCATCGTTCCACTGAACATTCGCAGAGGTGTGTGTTTGGAGCGACAGATCTCGACCTGTGGCTAGAAGCAGAGTTTCTTATTAGCATGACATGTGGACTCAATAAAACCTTCTCTTGAGCCAAATAAACAAGCTGGTATTCAGAGCAATCTGTATATTTTATTTGTAATACATACAAATGTAATTTACGAGTTTGTCAAGAGATTTAAAGTGTCGTTTTTGAAGAGTGCGCACGTGCGAGACGAGCCTAATCTGGAAATAAAGCAAAATATCTGAGAAAAATGTGAAATAGTCCTCAGATGCCATGCAGCTTTAAAATATAACATAAACAAACAAACAAAATAAAATAAACATAAAGCATTAATGTGATCTCAAACAGATTCATTAAAAGTGAATTCATTAAACACCTGTGTGACATCATTAACCGACTCGCTAGTGGATTTGCTCAACGATGCATCGTACTATTGCAGTGAAGCAGCGAGTTACTGCGTAGTTCGGGATCATTATCAGTGCTATTTGTGAATATGAAAAGTTTGGCTTAAAAGCAAGGCTTCATGCTCACTTTTCCCCCCAAGAAGATATGATGCAGAATAGCGCATTTGATTCACACAATTGATTCCAGTTTAGCATGTTGCTAAGCTAAAAAACAATGCTTTTGTTGTCAACATTTATTTAGCTTGTTCCACCATCTTGGGTGGGTTTTATTTCATTCAAATCACTGTATGCATTCAATGCAATTGCGTGCAATTCTGCTTACATACATTACAAACATACTTTCCACCTAATTGCAAGAACAACAACAAACAAACCCTTATGCATAATGCAGGACTTTTAATTATGAAAAAGCCGAAATACACTGGGACTCTTATTTTGAAATGTTTATGCTTTACTATTGCCGACCATAAAATTTCTAGCAAAAATGTCTCTGAAAATGACACACGTTATGATGTTGGTCCCACAACTCAACTACTTCACAAGTCGCTTGTAGTTTGACATACTACAGTTTAAAATGCACAATATATAACTGTAAAATAACTAGTGCTCATAACAATAGTCCACCTGTAAAACAAGCAGATTTCCCTCAGTCTTGGGTCAAAACGGACGTATACTCAGACATCCGCTTGCTCGTGTATAATGTTTCAACCATCTGTTTGGGCATTACACTGGTGTTTCACGTTTCAGCCGTATAAGTGAAAGAGCAGACGCACAAACCACACAGGCTTTACTTATCGTGCATTAGGCAGCATTCTGACTTCCTGAGCAACTGAAGTTTGCCTTCATTTCTCAAATGTCACCTGAGGACTCACCGAATACTAACAGGTTTATTCCTACAAGGACACCCTAGCAACTCTATAGAAACCACCCAAAACACCCTAGCATGTACACATACATTTTCTTTACTGCACTAGTCATAATTTCTAAGTAAAATGCATAAAATCGTGAGATTTGTAAAAGTAGAGAACCACCCAGAATACCCTAGCAACACCCTAGCAACCACCAAGGACACCCTAATAATCTCCCAGGATTCCTTAGCAACCACCTAGTAATGCTCTTTCAGGCACTGTGAATACCCTAACTCCCAAGAATGCCCTAGCAACAACCAAAGACACCCTAGTTACCCACCAGGACACCACAGCAACCACCTAACAACACCCAATCAACCACCTGGGACACTCTACAAATCATTCATACTTTCTTCATAAAATGTATAAACCTACATGTTTTTGAGGGTGCACTCCAGCAACGACACCCCAGCAAAACCCTATCAATCACTGATAACCCATTAGTAACCACACAGAATACCCTAGCAACACCCTAGAAACCACTAAGGACACCCTAATTACCACCCAGGATTCCCTAGCAACCACTTAGCAATGCTCTTTCAGGCACTGAGAATACCCTAGATCCACCCAGAATGCCCTAGTAACACCAAAGGACACCCTAGTAACCCCCAGGATATGCAACCACCTAACAACACCCTATTAAGCACCTAGAACATTCTTCTAACCATTCATACTTTCTTCATAAAATGCTGAGAACCCCTTAGTAACCACCCAGAATACCCTAGCAACCACTACGAACACCATAGTATCTCCCCAGGATGCCCTGGAATCCACCTAGCAACACCCTAGCAACCACCTAACAACACCATGGAAGCCACTAAGAACACCTTAATACCCTTCCAGTATTCCCTATCAACCACCAAGCAATGTCCTTTCAAGCATTGAGAATACCATAGTTACCACCTAGAAGGCCTTAGCAACACCCAGGGACACCTAAGTTACCCCCAGAATTCCCTGTAAACCACCTAGTGACACCCTAGCAACCACCTAACAACACCCTAGAAATCACTAAGAATACCTTAATAACCTGACAGGATTCCCTAGCATCCACCTAGCAATGCCCTTTCAGGCACTGAGAATAACATAGTAACCAACTAGAATGCATAGCAACAACTAAGGACACCCTAGTTACCCCCAGGATACAACAGCAACCACCTAACAACACCCTATCAACCACCCAGAACACTCTACTGATCATTCATACTTTCTTCATAAAATGTATAAACCTACATGTTTTTACACTCTTTTACTTGAGCAACTACCTGGCAACCACCAACAACACCCCAGGAAAACCTATCAACTACTGAGAACCCCTTAGTAACCACCCAGAATACCCTAGAAACTCCCTAGCAACCACCTAGTGATGCCTTATCAATCACTAAGAACACCCAAGAAACTACCCAGAATACCTTAGCAAATAAATAATCATGTAGGCCTAAATAAAAAAATGTTTTATATTCTTTACTTCTTAAGTTTTATGAATTCTTTTGAAAACAACCATCTAGCACCAGAATGCCCTAGCAACCACTGAAAAGACCCTAGTAACCACCCACAATACCAATCAATGTAAAAATAATGGATAAAAATGGAACACAAAGCAATAAAGCAGCTTCTTGTTTTCTCAAGTGGCTCTTCAAAATATTGCTCAAACTCGCCTAAAAGAACTTCAACCTTCCTTACAGACGAAGCTCAACACACTCTCGTCTCGGCCAAGTTTATTTTGTCACGGAGAGAAAGTTCAGCCAACATTCTTGAGTCCCCTACAGAGCAGACAGTTTGTCTACAGCTAGAGCTACACAACAACAACACGAGTCTCGGCGCTTCATTCACAGGTTCAGTGTGCAGTAACCAGAGATCAGGAATGCAGACCGCAGCGCTTCATGATCCAGTGTTGTTCTGATGAACATCTCTTTACCTCTGACTCCACACACTGGCATCCACAACCACAACACACACTCTGGAAACGGCCAGCTTGTTTGAAAAATAAGGTCTGCATCAACTTATTAAACCAGTATGACCTTCATATAGAGATTTAGTAATGAGCACAATATGTTGATTTTATTAAAGAAAAAATTACTTATGAAAAAGATAATTCTATCATCATTTACTCGCCCTCATGTCATGCAATCCCGTATGTGTGAAAGCTTGTTTCCACCACAGAATAAAAAATAAAAAATGTAATTCCGACTTTTTTCTCAGAATTGATATAAAGTTATATGTAAAGATATAAAGCGTGATATAAAGTTGCAATTGTGTGTTATAAAGGTTCCTTCTGAAATAAAAGGACAACAATAAAACCAAAACTACTGTATATGAGCTTTGTGTGACGACAGAAATAATTCATCCGCTCTCAGATCTCATTCAAGCATTCATATTCAGTTAAAAACATTCATATGCATGAAGTATGTCAATATGCGTGAGTGGATTGAGTGGAAGATTTTCACATATTAAATATTTATTATTTTCTTCACACAAAGGAATTGCAGTCACTTTAGTATGCTTGTTGGCACCACAGAATAAAACATAAAAAAGGTAATTGCGACTTTTTATCTCACAATTCTGACTTTTCATCTCCGAATTGCGTGATATAAAGTCAGAATTGCGAGATATAAAGTCAGGATTGCGAGATATAAAGTCAGGATTGCGAGATATAAAATCAGGATTACGAAATATAAAGTCAGGATTACGACATATAAAGTTAGGATTGCGAGATATAAAATCCGGATTGCGAGATATAAAGTCAGGATTGCGAGATATAAAATCCGGATTGCGAGATATAAAGTCAGGATTGCGAGATATAAAGTCAGGATTACGACATATAAAGTTAGGATTGCGAGGTATAAAATCAGGATTGCGAGATATAAAGTCAGGATTACGACATATAAAGTTAGGATTGCGAGATATAAAGTCAGGATTGCGAGATATAAAGTCAGGATTGCGACATATAAAGTTAGGATTGCGAGGTATAAAATCAGGATTGCGAGATATAAAGTCAGGATTGCGAGATATAAAGTCAGGATTACGACATATAAAGTTAGGATTGCGAGGTATAAAATCAGGATTGCGAGATATAAAGTCAGGATTGCGAGATATAAAGTCAGGATTGCGAGATATAAAGTCAGGATTGCGAGATATAAAGTCAGGAATGCGAGATATAAAATCAGGATTTCGAGATATAAAATTAGGATTGCGAGATATAAAGTCAGGATTGCGAGAAAGTCAGAATTGCGAGATATAAAATCAGGATTGCGAGATATAAAGTCAGAATTACGAGTTTATTTCTTGCAACTGTGACTTTATATCATACAATTCTGACTTTATATTTCGCAATTCTGACTTTATATTTCGTAATTCTGACTTTATAGCACACAGTTCTGACTTTAAATCTCGCAATTGTGAGATACTGTAAAAAGTTGCAATTATCTTTTAAAATGTTTTATTCTGTGGCGGTAACAAGCTTCCATACTGTATGGAGAGGAGGAGTGTGTGGGAGAACTATTATAAGATGATTATATATGAGTATATACTCTACTACTGATTCAGCCAGGATTACAGCTTGTGTGCATCTTGAGACAAAACAATGGCACTGATATAGGCCTATTTTAAGATCTGCCAGTGCAATTTGCTTTCAGTTAAAACATGCATGTTAGTCAGAAGCCTGTCTGTGAAACCTGGGGAAAGTAAGTCATGCGAGTCTCAGACTGTACAGCCCGTTCTCATCCCAAGGCGTCATCTAACTGACGCTAACTGACGCTTTTGACCATGCGTCAACATGCCGACGCACATGGTACCCTTTAAGCGTCAATATGAGACGCTCATCCTCAGGCGTCATCTAACTGACGCTTTTGACCATGCGTCAGCATGCCGACGCACATGGTACCCTTTAAGCGTCAATATGAGACGTGCCTTCAGTGGTCTAATCCTAACCCTACCCCAGACCTAAACCTACCCATAACAGAAGCGTCATCTAACCAGTGGTGGAAAGAGTACTGAAAAAGCATACTCAAGTAAAAGTACTGTTACTTGTCAAAAAATGTAGTGAGAGTAGAGTAAAAGTACCGGTCCTAAAAACTACTCAAAGTAGGAGTAAAAAGTGGCCCTTTTAAAAGTACTCAAGAGTAGTGAGTAATGAGTATTATGCTATGAATGTTAGTCCACCTTATACCCTGCAAATTGAAAATGTAGCTTACTCTTTTATCACAGATTCGTAGAAAAAAAGAAACAGTATTTCAATATTTCTCCAACAGTTTTATTTTTGACTGCTAGCACTAAAAATACAGCGTTTCCCCTACCATTGTTTTGGACGACCCCCGCCCCCCTAAAATGCTGACAAAATCCAGTCATAAAAAAGGAATTTATAACTCGGAATTTCACGGAATTTGTACATTTTTTGAGGAATAAATAGAAAGCAGTTCAGTACACTTGAAATCAAATCGCGATATAGTGTGCGTGTGTGTGAATATTAAACCACAAAGACAATTTAAATACGAATCCTGCATGTTCTGTGTGAATGAATGGTGCAGCCGACGCGCAGTTTCATTTACCACACACACACACACACACACACACACACACTGAAGCACGTGTGAGGTGTGACGCTTGCGCTGTTTTTTTGCCTATATGAAGACACAAATGCATGAACTTCCTCCAGGCTCAAGATCCACTCCGAAAGTCACTTCGTGAACAAAATAAATTGGCGCCAGGTGTCTCGAAGTCTGTTGATGCTGGTTTGATGCAAAGTTTTCCGCGCGCGATTTGATTTGACGGGAATCACGCATGGAGTCACATGATGACTTATTATAAAAATAAATATTAATATAAATGTAGCGACGGCAGGTTCAGGGAAAATAGCGCAGTAAAAGTACCGATACAGCACTTAAAATGTACTCAAGTAAAAGTAAAAGTACACTGTTTTTAAACTACTTAAAAAGTATAATTCCTAAAAAAAACTACTCAATTACAGTAACGAGAGTATTTGTAATTCGTTACTTTACACCACTGCATCTAACTGACGCTAAAGGGTGCCATGTGCGTCGGATTTAGACGCATGGTCAAAAGCGTCAGTTAGATGACGCCCGAGGATGAGCGTCTCATATTGACGCTTAAAGGGTACCATGTGCGTCGGCATGTTGACGCATGGTCAAAAGCGTCAGTTAGCGTCAGTTAGATGACGCCTTGGGATGAGAATGTGTTGAGTTGGAACATTATTTCTCACGTCCCTCTTAAATTGTTCGTTTCTCACCGCACACGTTATTCTTAGAAACCCCACTTACTAGAGCAAACCACAATCGCTAAAACTGTTCTGCTCTGGAAACTCACAAATAACCAGACTTGGCCTTCACACAGATCTATGAATCGTATTAATAACTACCATCTTTCTTGGATCAATAGAGCAAAAGTCAAACTCCAGAAGCCAAAATTATCCATAGAGAATTCATTAGAAATATTTTTAGCGACAAATCAAGCAGATGTTAAACAATATGCCAAAAATACAATATGTTTATAAAGGTAACACTTTACAATGTACAAGGTTCATTAGTTAACATCAGTTTACATGAACTTATAATAAACTGCACTTATACAGCATTTGCTGATCTTTGTTAATGTTAATTTCAACATTTACTAATACTTTATTAAAATCTGGTTAACATTAGTTAATGCACTGTGAACTAACATGAACAAACACTGAACAGAAGTATTTATATTAACTAACGTTAACAAAGATTAACAAAAACAGTAACAAAGTATTGTTCATGATAGGTAACACATTAACTAATGTTTAATAAATGTAAAGTGTTACTGAATTATGTTTTCTAAACTCATAATCATGAAGAGAGATAATCATGGATGCATTTTTTAAGGTGGTAATGGAATAAGTTTAGCGATGTGTTTAGTTTTCCTGTGGCTTCGAGTCACTGCTGTTCAGACGCAGGATCGAGAGATAAACACAGACAGAAGGAAGAAAGAGGATGAGTGTGTTAGTGACCCAGTGTGAAGAGAGAACATGTGCTTCTCATCAGCACCAGTGCTCCTTCATACGAGCCGAGAGCCTGTGATGAAGCAGAGAGAGACGACGTCTGGTTTCGTCTCTATCTATCTATCTATCTATCTATCTATCTATCTATCTATCTATCTATCACTAACTAACTAACTTCTATGAAAAGCGGATGGTATGATCTGTATTCTCCCGCATTCTCCTCTGTCGACTTCATAAAAAAGTACAAATCTGTCATGATGATTTGAAGCTGTTGGGGTTGTTTTTATAAAAATGAAGAAGCATGACTCTCCTTAATAGCGTCCAAGAAAAACATCTTTGATATTTGTGGTGAAAAGAAAAGAAAAAACAGGTCAATCTTTCCAATGAGACACAGGAAGACGTTTGGAAAAATGCACTTCTCTCTTCTGGGTTCCTCCAAACCCTTCATGTTTACTTTTCCTGAAAGAACGGTGACAGACATTCCCTCTCGCCAACTCCGAGCTGACTCGTGTTTGGCTCTAAAAGCCAGTGTCACTCATCACACACACACACACATGCGATAATCAGCCAAAACTGCATTTGCATTGGCATCCAGAAATGATCCATCCGAAGCTTTGAGGTTTGTAAGTTTACCTATCCTGACCAAGACCTCTTAAAGTCATTTTTCTTTACAAACTCAATGAAAAATAATTTCCAAGAAAGATGCATCAGACCCTGGTGTCCCGACAGCTTCATCGGTCCCGTCGGGAGTCCTGATGGATTCATGGATTAGTTCTCTCAGAGTGACTCAAGGCTTCAGATGTGGAACCGTCTCAGTGTTGCTGTTGTTTTCCAGCTTTATAATCGCTGTCGTCAGGAAAATAGCATCAGGTGCTCGGAAACTTTTGAGATTCTCGGAGCGTTCCGGCTCTCTGAACTCGTGTTGATGTGCTCTGTGTCCGTTTACACGACACCGCTTTCAACTAGAACACTTTTCACAAAACTACTAAACGAATTTGGTGAAAGCGGTGACGTCATGCGCGTTATAGACGCGTAGTTTTTCTTGAGAAAGTGACATCGCCATCTACTGGCCCGGCAGCAGAATACAGCGTTTTAGTTGTTTTTGAGGATCCGTGTGAACGGGGAAGTTATGCGAAAAACACACAAGAAAAAAACAAAACGCTTTTAGTACATCCTTGTCGTGTAAACTTACCGTTAGGGGTTGTTTACACGACACCGTTTTCAACTAAGTTAGTTTTGGCCGTTCATTCACACGAAAACAGCGTTTTGGGTTCCTGAAAACGCAAACTTTTGAAAACCGGTTTCAAGTGCACATTTTTTCAAAATGGTCTCTGAGGGGCTGTTTACACGACACCGTTTTAAACTAAAAACGTAAAACTTTTTAAACATTTTAAACTAAAAACGCTGTTTGTTTACACGACAACGACGTTTTGGGTTCCTGACAACGCAAACATTTGAAAACGGGTTTCAAAGTGCAAGTTTTTGAAAACGGTCCCAGTATAAACAACAAAAACGTGAATCTCTGAAGACGCTGACGTCATACACATGCGTATCACGTGTTCAGTCTATAGTGTTTCATCGCCATCTACTGGCCTGGCAGCAGAATACAGCGTTTTCAGTCGTTTTCGCGGATCCGCGTGAATGGGGATCGTTCTGACACCGGTGTCGTCTTTACGTGGAAAACACAAAGGAAAAAATTCTCTGTTTTAAGCATATCGTTGTCGTGTAAACGTACCCTGAGTAAACTTATTTTCTATGAAACTATGAAATGGTCTCTGAAAGTTCAAAACAGCCCAAAAAAAAAAAAAAAAAAAACTTATGCGAACGTTAAGGGATTCTTTAAACAATATGGGAACGTTACTTACGAATGTTTTGAAAATGTTCTGAAACAAATAGCAACATTTAAATACAGTTAAACAAACGTCCAACTAAAACGTTTCAGAAAGAATCTTTATACTCTTTTTTTAAAATAAAATCAATGGTTAGCATTTTAATTTATATCTACAGTATTTTAACATATTAATTTACACACTTGTATGCAGCTGATGGGATGTTTGCCCGGGCACCTGGTGGAGAACCACTGCTTTATGCAAACCATTCCTCAGCTTTGTTGTGTTGACGTAAACACCAGTCAGAAAGTCCCGGTCTAACCACAATGAATAAGCTGAATCTCTGGCCTTATAAAACATCTCCGTCTGACCTGGAGTTCTTCTCCTCGCTCTCGTCTCTGACGCCAGGAATGATTCATTGAGTTACCGGTTGCTTTCTTGACATCCGCCTCCAGCTGAGAGGACTGGAAGTTCAAACACTGACTCACTGGCCAGTCTGACCAGCAACGCTTTACCACTGTGATCCATTGTGTAAGTCTGAAACTACTGTCCAGTTGTTTTTATTACATTTAATGAGTCAAAGCTGACTGACTTTAACAGGTCACATCATAGTCAGACAAGTTCACTTCAATACGAACCCAACTGTGATATTGTCCTCCTTTAATGAGGCCTTGTGAAATAAGTCACTTGCTTCTTTGCATGGTTGACATATTTACTTCCAAACTATGTCAACCAAAGTCCAGAGGAGAACAAAAAAACGCACTGAGAGAAGGCGCCTGATGTCTATTAAAAACGAAACATCGTCATGTTGACTATCAGAACAAAAGCGGAATAAAAACGCTCTAAAAATAAGTCACAGGTCGCAGCTTCAACATAGTTGAACATAGTTCCTGAGGTCTTTATAAGACAGCTGTGACGTGGACACTTGTGTAGGAGTTCAACATGATGAGGAGATGATCAGTGTAACTCCACAACAACTACAGAAATGTCTCCGCTAACATTCAGAAACGTGTAAAAGTGAAGCTCTCCCTGAGTCTCTCCGTAAGGCTGCACTCGCTGCTGGTTACTCCTGATTCTGGATCAGTGAGATTGGCCTGTGTTGTTATTGCCGGAGTCTCTGAAGCTCGTGTGAAGGCTCCGCCCTCTTCTGAAAAGAGGCGGAGCTAAAGCTCATTTGCATTTAAAGGGACACACACAAAAAAACGGTGTGTTTTTGCCCACAAATTTGACAAGCTATAAAAAATAATCTGGGGGGATTTAAGATTAAATTTCACAGGCACATTCTGGGGACACCATAGATTTATATTGTATCTATATATTAATTGCATCCATAGATTTATATAGATATCTTGTGAAAAGGGGCAAATAAGTCATGGAAAATACGTTTTTTTTAAAAGATTGTTTTTGCAGCGTCTCATCTGGAGAAAGAAAACATCCCAGAACCCTGATTAGTTTTGTGGATGATTTAGATCCATGTAAGCATTTGTCCTCGGTTCACATCACAGCGTCTTCCCGGAATGATTCCAGTGACATCACTGACACACTTGTTCCATTGTAAAAGTGACACTAAAGAAACATCAAGCGAGGAGCGCCAGTCCGCGTGCAGGAATCCACACACAAACACGCCTAAACACGCACCAACATCCCTAATGGACAGCTTTAAATCACTCCGCTGCGAGAGATACATGAGCCGGGAGAAATGTGCTCGTGTTTGTATGTACATGCTCACGGCTAATCAGTTAACAGAACTTTACAAGCTAATCCTGATTATCCCGAGGGGATGTTTCTCCGGTGAGGACGATGATGTCACGCGACGTGTTCTGGGAACGCGCCACAACACCGCCGCAAACATCTCTGTCGGGTTGAAACAAGCTCAAACTCTGTCGTGATAGGAGTGAAACGTGCCACACGGCTGCGGTGTTTGGACAGCGTCCACATGCACGTTGGGTTAAGTTGAATGCATGTAAGTGGAGCAATTAAAGGGAGCGTCTCAGATTCTACCTAAGATCAAAGGTCAAGCCTGAGATTGTATTTTCCCAGCATGCATCGAGAGACTACATCACCAAGGGTTTTAACATAATACAACGACGAGCACGAGCACGCACAGGCATAATATCAACGGCCATGCATGTTGGGTAAAAAATTATTGTGATTTTAACGGTAAAGGACTAACGGTAAAAATGCTACGGTGAAAAACATGTTATCTTACAGTAAAATACCGTTAAATTGACAGTTTTGGAAGTAAAAATTAACAAGTGATTGTATATTTTACAGTGAAAACCCGTAATTTGACATTTTCACTTCACATTTTATGTATTTTTGTTGAAATAACTATGTTTCTTCATAGTTTTTCTTAGTTTTTTATAATCAGTTATTTCAGATACTACCTAAGATTAAAGGTCAAGTCTGAAAGTGTATAATACGAGGACAGCACTATCAGGCATATCAACACGAGGCATATTCATGGCTATTTGTTAATCTTCCTCTTGACCTTTTGCAGAACGAAAGATTAGCGGTCAATCAACCCAGCTGCCAAAATGTTAAGTTATGGAAAAGTTATTTCTGACTGGTTCAGTCGTTTTTATTTTTTTTTGTTGATGTTTTGAAAGTGTCCATTCCATTCATAATTCGTCAAACATTATGGTAACGTTACTTTTGAATGTTCTGTGAAAAAAGTAGTAACATTTAAAAATGTTAGACGAACGTCCCAAAAAAAAAGGTTACACGATTAATGTTTTTGTGCTAATGTTATTAAATACCCGGCAACTGAATGAACGTTCTATTAATATTAGTGGCAGAACGTTTGTTCATAACTTTGAGAGAACCTTTTGCCTTTTAGCTGTGTATTCAAGTCAAGTCACATTTATTTATATAGCGCTTTACACAATACAGATTATTTCAAATCAGCTTCTCAGTAATAAACAGGAAAATAACTTGTTTTAGCGAATAATTTCAGCTATAAAGCAGCTCGACAGAAGACTTGATTATTCAGCTCGTGATCTGAGGAATCATATGCATGTCTGGAGCTCAAACGTGTGTGAGTGTGTGTGTGTGTGTGTGTGTGTGTGTGTGTGTGTGTGTGTGTGTGTGTGTGTGTGTGTGTGTGTGTGTGTGTGTGTGTGTGTGTTCGGCAGGTAGGGAGTGAGAGTGGTGTCTGGCCCTGCAGCGAGACAGCTGTGCAAACAGGCAGCTGATGATGTCACACCGCAGGGGATTCTGGGACACACTTTGAAGCCATTCTTTATAGCGGTTCCTGAGAGCAGGTGTCGGACTGGGGATTCAAGATGAGGATTGGGTTATGTGTGAAGTCAATTTAATTGATCAAACCTCTTGCATTGAGTATTGCATTTTTTACACAATCGCCGAGACACATTTCTCAAGACTTCAAAATTCTTCACATAGTTCTTACCAACTTTCATCAGTAAATTTCACATCCAAAATGAACTTAAACTCCCAAAACACATCATTCATGTCTCAAATCGAGTCACTTTGACAAGAATTGTTTCTCTGCTGTTTTGAATTCATGTAGTTACATGATCCAAGTTTACATTACATTACAAAATTATTCCTAAATTCACCCATTTTGAATAGATGGTAATACAATTAAAAGACTGCGTAAGTGTTCAGCTACTTACAATTGTTTTGAAAGTATTTCAGTTTTTAGATTTGGAATATATTTCAATATGGTATTACTGTAGAAATGTAGCCTTGAATGTCTAATTCAGTTTTGAATAAGATTTTTAAAACGAGTTTGTAGACTTGTGCAAATTAGCCGGTAGGTTCAGTTTCGATTGTGTCTGAGTGAGAGAAAAAAGTCATGTAAGCTGAAAGATGTCGGCTTACATGATATGGATATGAATGATAAATGATCCCAGTTTAGCTGTGATCACTGTCTGAACAACAGCTTTAAAAACTATTGTGAGAATCCCACAGATGCACATTGAAAGAAAGAAACCACACAAAACACCATTAAAATAGTCTCAGATGGTTTGTATTGATTTTATGGAGATGAAACTTCTGTTTCTGCACATTTGGAAATGATTAATACTGAACTTCAGTAGCAGTTAAATCAGAATTAAATCAATGGACCCACATCAATAGACTCTGGAAATCCTGCATCGTTCCTGTCAGATGTGGTGAGAAAACGAGCCAATCCACATGAAAGTGAAAAATCGACCTGTTTACGATCAAGCAGATTGAAGTGGAAAAATATTGTGAGTTTCCACGCTATTAATCAAAGACACGTGTCACAGACAAATACAAGATCTGAAGCGGGGCTCTGGACAAAACTCTTTTTTTTAGATCTTCAGGTTCAATGTTACCGTTGCTTGTCGCAGTCACAGAGCAACACCCTAGCAACCACTCAGAACCCCATAACAGTTGCATAGCAACACCCTGGAAACCACTCAGAAAACCACGCCAACTGCATAGCAATGTGTTATCACCTCCTCAGAAAATCTTAGCAACGGAATAACAATGCCCTAGCAACCACTCCTTAGCAACAGTACAGTAACACCCTGGCAACCACCTACAGCTTTTGTAGCAGTGACCACCACTCACATTTACTCCAGTAACTTAAAAATGCCCCAGAAACTACTCAGAACACTATACCAATTGCATAGCAACACTCTAGCAACCACTAAAAAACACCATACCAACTGCTTAACAATGCCCAGTAGCAAACACTCAGAAAATCTTAGCAACTGCATAGCAATGCCCTAGCAACCACTCAGAAAACCAAAACAGTTGCATTGCAACCAGGGCCTGAAGTTAACTTTTTTTGCCACCAGCCACTGTGGCAGGTGGATATCAAAATTCACCTGCCACAGAGACTTTTTACCAGCCTTTTTTTTTTTTTGCCTCATAGCCTAAAGGTGAAAAAACGGGAATTTCACAATATTGTTCTTTAACTTGTACACATTTAAGTGCTGTCAAGTTATTAACGAAATCAATATAAGTAATAATAACTCTTAGAATATACATTTAAAAAAATATTTTTATTCATTGATTTTGACACACACACGCACAACAGATCTATAGACCTACCGCAGCTCGTATGTAAACAAATCACCCGCGGCTGTGTTGATGGCTGATTTAGTCACGTAGACAGCTAGGTCCTGACAGCTTTTAGTTACAGCGTTCAGGAACCGTTAAGCAGAACTAAATTAATATTATTACTGGTAAAGTTACCGGGTACCGGACATTTTCTCACCGGTTCCCAACTCCCAACATGTACTACAGTTGCACACGCACACATCTGTGCAACTGTCATTGTTCTGGAGCCTACGTCAGCGTTACATTATCTCATCCCATCTCACCAACAGTTTAATACTCGCACATCCAAACGTAGTCAGAAAAGGGCCTCATCTTCTTTCTGATCGCATGAACGTTACAAAACAACAGTCGTTGCCATAAATCAGCCGCTCACGAACCTTGCCGTTGTCGCCAATTGACCACTTTGTATTAAAATGACTTCTTTTACTTTTCTTTGACTCATCCCCATCTTTTTGTTGGTTGTTTGTTTCAGCTGGCCTTTTTACCCCAGTAATGTGCCGCCACATTATAGCTAAGGTCCAACGCAATGAAAATGAAAACGTAAAAAAAAAAACCCTAATGAATCACTCAATTCTCATTGGCTACCTGCCAATGTGGCAGGTAGATTGACAGTGTTACCCGCCAATAGCAAAATTCACCCGCATTTGGCAGGTGGTCGGGTGTTAATTTCAGGCCCTGATTGCAACACCCCGGCAACCTTTCAGAACACCATGCCAACTGCATGGCAATGTCTTAACAGCTCCTCTGAAAATCTTAGCAACTGCATAGCAACACCCTAGCGACCACTGAAAACACCATACCAACTGCACGGCAACGCACAGTAGCAACCACTCAGAACATCATAACATATGCATAGCAACACCCTAACAACCACTCAGAAAATCTTAGCAACTGCATATCAATGCACTAGCAACTACTTAGAACAACATATCAGCTGCATAGCAACGCCCTAGCAACCACTCTGAAAAGCCTTTCAACTGCATAGCAACATCCTAGCAACCACTCAGAAAACCTTAGCAACAGCATAGTAACACCCAGCCAACCACCTACAGCTCTTGTAGTGGTGAACACCAGTCAAATTTACTGCAGTAACTTAAACATTAGTTTCCACATACAGGCATAATACACTCCTTATAGTGTGTGCATGCTGACAGTGTGATCAATATGCCTGAAAACATTCATACTGATTCCTGAATACAGATCTCAGAACCCCTGCCACCAATGGACACACAGCCCTGACCTCATGAGGATTTACACTGTATTAGTTCCTATGAATTTGCAATCAATTCACCAAATCAGAAAGTCCTTACAAATTGTCTTGATGCTGTGCTGGCGCTCGTGTTTCCAGCCCGTCCAGTTCAGCGCACAACTCTCTAATCATCAGAGTTTTCTCATTACATCATTAAACGCCATGACAACCACATGCATGAAATAAAATGCTGATGCCTCGCTTTAGTTTACTCACAGAATAAACATCCTTCCAACATCTCACTGCAGAAACAGCTGGAGCTGGCAAAGGAAAGTTCATTAAGACAAGCTTTAAAAAGCATTGAGTTTTAAACGGTTACAGTTAAATAGGATTGAATGTGTGTGTGTGTGTGTGTGTGTGTGTGTGTGTGCGTGTGTGTGTGTGTGTGTGTGTGCGTGTCGTAAAGGAAGTGACTGAATAGCAGACTAAGACCTGAACTGGAGTTTCCCTGCAGAACATGTGGCTTCCATCTGAATAAAACAGGGAAGGAATGAATGCTATTCAGAGCACAAGACAGAAGGACGAGTGGCGATCACAAAACAAACATCTTCCCTGTGAGGTTCAGTGTGTGTTTGTGTGCAATCCCTGTCAAGAAACCAGAAAACTGAAGGCCAAACAGAGACAGTGTGTGTGTGTTGATTCAACGCAAGAGTATTTATGCAAGAGGAGGAAGCGTGTCGTTTTAAAGGATGTTATTTTACAGATAATAAATCATAGTTGTTCTTATAAGTCGTTCACTGTGATACCTAATAGTGATTCTTTGATGAATGGAAAGAACAGCATTTATTGTGCCGTTGCTGCATGAAGTCTGTAGACTATCTAGTGTAGATGTGTTGACTTTAGCTTGGTCTCTTGACTGGTGTGTTTTCCCTCGGATGTGACGAGTGTGTGAGCGAGTGTGTGTATCAGTGCTGATGAGTGGCATTGAGACGAGGTCAAAGTGAAGTCCGGAGACAGGCTTCCCTTAAACTTCCTGAAGACCACTATCATAGCATTAACATACACACACACACACACACACACACACACACACAGATTTGTTTAACACAAGACCTCCTGCTCTTCACTCTGGGTCAGTGGAGGATCAGGTCAGTAATCGACCCTTCAGTTCCTCTTCCTGAAGTCTGTAAACACACACACACACACACACACACACACACACACACAGGAGTTTCTTTCAAACTCCTTTAGCTTGTTAAACCCCAGTAAAGGCCCTTGCACACTGAGTCCGAAATTCTCATCCAAAATTTTTGCACGTTAAAAAATAAATACGACCTCACATAATGTCAATCACGCTTGCACACTGCCTCTTAAACTTTAGCTCGTCATAAAAAAAATCGGATCGGGTTCGATTTTCTGCGTTTTTCGCATCCGTAGCGAGCAGTTTGAATGCTGTCACCGAATCACAAATACGAAAAAACGAACGTTTCGGACTCAGTGTGCAAGGGCCTTAAACGAGTATATGTAAATCAGTGGACTTACAGTGGATGTCAATGAATATTTAGTATTTCATATGAAGCGTAGACAAGGACATGCATTTTAATTTTTAATGGAATAAAACTACATATATCAACATTATTATGGAATTTCCGATCAGGCACTGAATAGGACACCTAAAAAAGAGTCACTTTGGGCCTCAAATAGACTGATTTTGGACAGAGGAGCTGTTGTGATCTTGTGAGTTTACATGATGAGTTAAGGGTAGTCCACGGGTTTATCATGCCGTTCATCGTGTTTTTGAAACATTACAGGAAAGGTTTATTCATATTTCTGTTTATTGGACCCATAAACTCGTATAGTATGCACTGCTGAAGATGTAAACATGCTTATACAACTACACTATGATTGATATGCCAGAGTGTTGTTGTGATATCAGCTGATGTCATTGAGTTGGACTGTGTGAACGCTGCAGAATCCAATTAGGCCTCAGTCCTGACCCGCTTTCTGTTTAATTGGAGATTATTAGAGCTTTATCGGCTAACGAGGCTTTTACTGTAGAGAGACATACAGACGTACAGTATGTTCATACAGAGAATGGGTTTTGTTGAGGAAATAAGGCCAAGATGTCCTCGTGTGACTGAGGATGAACCGGGACGTGCTCACATGCACTAACATCATTTTGATTCACGCATTTGATTGATACACTGTTTTCTAACAGACAATATTTCAATCCAAAATAAAAGGATTCTTTTTGTTGCATTGTTTAATGATTTTCCTGACAATTACAGACATTTTGTCTTAAAAAATGTGTCATACAGTACATACAGTGAAAATCATCCTGACATGTCAAGGATTTAAATATATATATATATATATATATATATATATATATATATATATATATATATATATATATTATTTGTATTACTTTTAGTATATCAGATACTACTGTGGTTATGTACAGTTGCACATAAAAATGTACTTCATATTTGATAAGTTTAACTCATCATGCATGTGTTATGCACTGTTATAACTCATCATTCATGTGTTATGCACGGTTATAACTCATCATTCATGTTATGCACGGTTATAACTCATCATTCATGCGTTATGCACTATTATAACTCATCATACATGTGTTATGCACTGTTATAACTCATCATTCATGTGTTATGCACTGTTATAACTCATCATTCATGTGTTATGCACGGTTATAACTCATCATGCATGTGTTATGCACGGTTATAACTCATCATTCATGCGTTATGCACTATTATAACTCATCATGCATGTGTTATGCACTGTTATAACTCATCATTCATGTGTTATGCACTGTTATAACTCATCATTCATGTGTTATGCACTGTTATAACTCATCATTCATGTGTTATGCACGGTTATAACTCATCATTCATGTTATGCACGGTTATAACTCATCATGCATGTGTTATGCACTATTATAACTCATCATGCATGTGTTATGCACTGTTATAACTCATCATTCATGTGTTATGCACTATTATAACTCATCATGCATGTGTTATGCACCGTTATAACTCAACATTCATGTGTTATGCACATTATAACTCATCAATCATGTGTTATGCACTGTTATAACTCATCAATCATGTTATGCACTGTTATAACTCATCATTCATGTGTTATGCACTGTTATAACTCATCATTCATGTGTTATGCACTATTATAACTCATCATTCATGTGTTATGCACCGTTATAACTCAACATTCATGTGTTATGCACGTTATAACTCATCAATCATGTGTTACGCACTGTTATAACTCATCATTCATGTGTTATGCACCGTTATAACTCATCATTCATGTGTTATGCACCGTTATAACTCATCATTCATGTGTTATGCCCAATAATAACTCATCATTCATGTGTTATGCACGTTATAACTCATCATTCATGTGTTATGCACCGTTATAACTCATCATTCATGTGTTATGCACTGTTATAACTCATAATTCATGTGTTATGCATCGTTATAACTCATTCATTTGTTAAGCACTGTTTTAACTCATCATGCATGTGTTATGCACTGCTATAACTCATCATTCATGTTTTATGCACCGTTATAACTCATCATTCATGTATTATGCACCGTTATAACTCTTCCTTCATGTGTTATGCACCGTTATAACTCTTCATTCATGTGTTATGCACCGTTATAACTCATCATTCATGTGTTATGCATCGTTATAACTCTTCCTTCATGTGTTATGCACCGTTATAACCCATGAATCATGTGTTATGCAGTTATAACTCATCATTCATGTGTTATGCACTGTTATAACTCATCAATCATGTGTTATACACCATTATAACTCATCATTATTGTGTTATGCACTGTAATAACTCATCATTCATGTGTTATGTAGTGTTATAACTCATCATGCATGTGCTATGCACTGTTATTACTCATCATCCTTGTGTTATGCACCGTTATAACTCATCATTCATGTGTTATGCCCCGTTATTACTCATCATTCATGTGCACTGTAACCCTTAATGTCAGGACCTTGAGAACACGTTCCCAGAGGACAGAGGAGTACGAGTCTGTGCTGAGAGGAAGACGAGATGATAAGAGGAAGTCCAGACAGGAAAAGAGATGCAGATTCACACACTTCTGTTTCAGACCGCAGGGGAGATAAAACGCCTGGAAAATCGTGCATTAATATTTGACAACACTACACATGAGGAGTCGTGTAAGAAACACCGGTTAATAGTTTAAACACATATACCTAATGTTTATTATAAACATTTTCCTTAAGCATAAGCCTTTAGATCATGAGAAATGTGCATTCAGACGTTTGACTGATGCTGTATCATTCTTTGACGTTTCCAGCTAGCAAATGTGTGGCAATATCAGTTTATTTACATTACATGCAATTTTCTTCTAATAAATACATATGATGCATACAGGTCCATACTGTATTTTCAGGTTGTATATCATGAAATTGGCTACTGTCATATATAAGATGACAGAACATATCCAAATCTGATATGTTATATTGTACAATCTTTATCATATATGTTATATCGTGAGGTACATTTAAAGTACTGGACAAATATTTTAAATAATGGCATGCACGTTCTGCTATTCCACTATTACTAATGAGCATCTTCGGTCAAAGAAGCAATTAGATCATCCTCATAAACATAATAACTCAAAGGCAGTGCATGAGAGAAAAATTATGCTTCTTCCATTAAACTATATGATGAATTAGCATGATAATCTACCTTGCAGTGTCATATAAATTCCACATTATGTGAATATGGTAATCATACAGTACTATTGCATCTGATGCCATCAATTTTCAAGATTGTTATTTACCAGAATACCACTGCAGTAAAATATGAGCTACTTAGATTACTTTGATATATTTTGCATTAAATAAATGGTAAGATAAGACAAACAAAAATACTAATTATTACCGGTAAAACAATTAATAAAATATAATATTATGTAATATTGTATTATAAGCAATAATTAAATAAAGTAATAGTAACTGTACCATGGTCCTTTATTATCCTTTTTGTGCTAGTGTTTCATAAAAAAATGGACAGTCTGTTTAGTAATCTAAACAAGGTCCATATTGTGTGTGGGGACTTTAATATTGATCTTCTGAACCCTCAGAAAAATGTGAAAACAACAGACTTCATTAATACTATGTATAGCAACACTATATTTCCTCTTATTGTTAAGCCAACCAGAATTACTACGGATACATCAACATTAATAGATAATATTTTTACTAATCAATTAGCAAGCCAAATAACCGCTGGAGTACTTATCAATGACATCACTGATCATTTTCCTATTTTCAGTATTTTCAAACAATTACGAAATAATACAACCAAAACAAATGATTTTAAAGTTGTAAGACAGAGAACTCCTGAAGCTATTGCTGCTCTCAGGGATGACTTATGTTCCCAAACTTGGGAAGAAGTCTATACAACTCCTGACCCTGATAGGGCATACAATGCCTTCCTACTTACCCTAATCCAATTGTATGACCAGCACTGTCCGCGTAAGAAATATTATATTAAAAACAAAAATAGCCAGGATAATTCATGGCTTACCAAGGGCATAATTAAGACCTGTAAAAGAAAACAACAACTCTATAGAGTCTATTTAAAGCAAAGGACTAAACAAAATGAAGAAAGGTATAAAATGTTTAAAAATAAGTTAGTTCAAATAATAAGATTGAATAAAAAGTATACCATTGCAATTTGCTGGAGCAGAACAAGAATGATATCCAAGGTACTTGGAGGGTTTTGAATGCTATTATCAGGAATGGGGAAAAAAAGGAAGAATATCCAAATTACTTTACAGTGAATAACTCAATCATCAGTGAAAAAAAGGAAATTGCAAATGCATTTAATAGTTTTTTTGTCGGTTTTGGGCCTAAGTTAGCCAATGGAATTGTGCAATCAAATAATGTAAAAGAATTTGAAGAAATTAACATTAAAAATAATTTAAACTCACTTTTCATTGAAAGTGTTAGTGAGAGAGAAATCATGTACATTGTTCATTCCTTCAAGACCAAGAGAACAACAGATGGATTTGACATTGATATGGTCCTCGTGAAAGATATCATTGACTGTATTGTTACTCCGTTAACGTATATATGTAATCAGTCTTTTTTAATGGGTATCTTTCCGAGTAAAATGAAAACTGCCAAAGTAATTCCTATTTTTAAAAATGGAAAAAAGCAACAGTTTACCAATTATAGACCAATCTCAAAACTCTCGCAGTTTTCAAAAATATTGGAAAAACTATTTGTGAAACGACTTGATGGCTTTATAGTCAAGGATAATCTGGTAAGTGAACATCAGTACGGTTTTAGACCCAACAGGTCCACTTCAATGGCAGTTACTGAACTAGTAGAACAGATATCAACATCTATTGAGAACAGTGAGTATGCTGTTGGTGTCTTTATTGATCAAGGCCTTTGACACTATAGACCATTCATTGCTTTTAAATAAATTAGAAAGGTATGGTGTCAGGGGCGTAGCACATACTTGGCTAAAAAGTTATCTAAGTGACCGTAATCAGTATGTACATATTAATGGTATCCGTTCAATGGAGGCAAAAATAACCCACGGTGTTCCTCAGGGCTCCGTTCTGGGACCTATTTATTATGTACATTAATGACATTTGTGAAGTCCTTAATAAATTGCAATGTATCCTATTTGCTGATGATACTAGTTTGTATGTTTCGGGAAAAGATCTTGAGCTGGTTTTGAATTCAGTAGAAACCGAACTTAAGAGACTCAAAAAACGGTTTGAAGTAAATAAACTTTCCATAAATCAGCAAAAAAACTAAATATATTGTGTTTGGAAACAAGGTAGTAAACAAACTATGTCGACTCAAAATTGGGGAGGTAGAAATTGAAAGGGTGTATGTAATAAAGTTTTTGGGAATTAATATTGATGATAAGTTCAATTGGAAGGTGCATATTCAAAACTTATTGCCATACTGCGTAAAATAAAAACCTTTGTGAATCAAAACACATTATATATATTGAATAATTCCCTCATCTTTCCATAGCTATTGTGTGGAAATATGGGAATACCTATAAAACTAATATACAACCTATTTTTTTATTACAGAAGAAAGCAATTAGAGTGATTAGCTATGCTGAATATCTTGCCCAAACAAACCCACTTTTTATTAGATTAAATATATTAAAATTGCATGATCTTGTTGATGTTTACACAGCAGTTGTGATGTACAAGGCTCACAATTTCATGCTTCCTCACTGTTTACAAGAGATGTTTCGAATCAGAGAATCTAGATATAGCCTTAGAGGAATTGATTTGTTACAAAAACCCATGGCGAAGAGTAATACTAAGAGAAGGTGTTTATCAGTTAAAGGAGTTGATTTATGGAACAGTCTTCTTATTTCACTTAAGAAATAGTAGCAAAATAGCAAAATAGTAGATACAAATGTTAAAAGATGAACATAAAATGAAAAATGATAATAATGAAATTAATATTATTAATAAAATCATATCAATTATTTATACAATTATAATATAATATAATGAAAAAAGTAATTGTAATAACTGTACCATGGTGTTTTTTTAACAAGTGTATTTAAAGTGTTTTACACCCAAACTGTGTCTCTGCACTCGAGTATATTCTCAGGCATTTTTAGGCACATTCCCTTTTCTGTATGATGATGAAAAATATAAAAAGCAGTATCTTGGAGAATGATTTCTAAATATGTTAATGGTATGACAGTCAGAGCATTGAACAGACTGCAGCGCCACCGTGTGTGTGTGCAGTGTAAGAGCACGCTGATGTGTAAGTCTGTAATGTAGGCCTTCAGCGCCCCCTGCAGGTGAAGCAGTGCAACACTGTCTGCCTGTGAGCGGCCAGCAGGGGGCGCACTGAAAGCTTTACTTTATGTGTGTGTGTGTGTGTGTGTGTGTGTGTGTGTTCAGGCCTTGCTCTTATTACTCATATTATTCATATATTGCTATTTAATGAGCTCATTTCTGCATCAAATTATTGTTTAAATTAATACATTTTTAGCTAACTGTGATTTTGTGTATGTACATTTCTGAAATACATAACTTAGACAGTTTCCTCTGATAACAGATCACTCTAAATTGTAATGTGGACTCATTCATTTTCTGTAAAGCTGCTTTGAAATGATGTGTATTGTGAAAAGTGTATTTACTATACAAATAAAAGTGAATTGAATTGAATAGCGCAGGTAACGGGAACCCTTTGTTTTCCATATTTCCATGATCTTGTTGTAATATCATTCTGCAGAAGAGGCATTCATTGATGCCTTATTCTGGATAGCACCGTCATGCTACCGTCTCCTTTTTGCACTTGTATATTGGCTTGCAAACATTCGTCCTGCATGTGCTCTCTCATCTGTAAACCCCTCAGGCGAGAGTCTTCTCCTCCAGATCCCGAGGAATGTCTTGATGTTTTGACACTAGTTAAAGTATGTTTAAAGTATCTGTTTATTCTGTTTAAAGTATTAAGACGTCAACGTGCTTCAATTAGAGTCTCTAATCAAACTATCAAACTGAGGTGTTTCCAGCCTTGCTGAGAGATTGCATGTCAATTATTGTTGATTGCAGTTGTAAATCACTTGAATTGGGATTTAATGACAGTGTCTGTGCATCTATTGCACTGTGATCGTGTGTGTTGGCTCGTCTCTGCTGTGGATATTTTCTACACACAGTTATGAAAATAGAGCTGATAAATCTCTCAGGTCGCACTATTGTTAGTTTACTCATTTAATGCCGTCTAGACGGCGCACAGATATAGTACGCTTAGCCCGTCAATATACTTTATAGAAGTATGGAAACTCAATGTCAAAGCTTAGTGTGCGCTGTTGTGTTGCTGTCGCATTAACAAGACACGTTTCCATTAAATGTCATTCTCATTAAACCGGATGTGTTATTATTCATAGCACTCTCCAATTGTCTTTACATCACGTTGCAGTGCATTTGCTTAAAATATTCAACTTTGTAGCATTTTTAACACTCATTTAACCTCTAAATGACAACTTTCAGTCTTGATGATGTTTCAGGCTCTACTAGAACAGGTTTTCCTGCTTGAATGTTGATTATTCTCCTCATATTCTCCATTGTTGCGGCTCCTCTCTTCCCAGTCTGTCAGTAACGCTCTGATTACTTCCTGTCTCTATGAAGCCCCTCCTCCTGAAAAGCACACTGTGCTCTGATTGGTCGGCTGGATCAGTGTGTTGTGATTGGTCGGGCGCTTCGAGTGTGTTTGGGAAATGTCCCGCCCCTTTCCATAACCGCCAGTTTAACACACTACTGACTAACTCAACCAGGCCCCGCCCCTTTATTCTGCGTATTAATTATTATAATGAGGAATATTGTGACGTGTTCGTTCCCGGAAGAATCTCAAGACTACAATGGAGGCGTTTCAGGAGTTCAGAAACACTGACACTGATATAGAGAATAACTCCCGCTGGAGGCACTTTGCAGATCTCTTTCATGATCAAACAGCAACATTACACACTAAACACAGATGAACATGGGAAAAAGCATAATAGCAGAAGCAAACCTTTAAAAAAAATGTATGGTTTCGGGTTGCTTTAATGCTGCACATCGCTTTCAGACTCTCTCACGTTGTAGTTATTTTTTAAGGCAATTTTTTTTCCTTTAGTCTCATTGCTTTCTTAACAAAACTATGTTATAATAAACATTTGAGAAAGATTGTGGTTTTCTTTCTGACGAGAGAGTACAGAAAGTGAATCAGGCCAGTGAATAAGAGCAGTGATTAAAGACACCGGCGCTCAGGATGGGAATCGGGTTTTCGTTTCTTCTCGGCGGCAGCAGATCTGAGCCGACGCCCTAATGTCTCTCTCTCTCTCACACACACACACACACATCCTCTGATGGACAAAACAAAACACACACACACACACACACCTGTTTTGTCCATCAGAGGATGTGTGTGTGTGTGTGTGTGTGTGTGTGTGAGAGAGAGAGAGAGAGACAGAGAGAGAGAGAGAGAGAGAGAGAGAGAGAGAGAGACGTGTAGCAGAGAGATGGTAATGTGAGGCATATACTGAAAAAGAAGTAGAATATGCGTTATTTTTCTTTTAACAAACAATGTTTTCTCATACATTTACATGAGAAGTAAAATTGCATCAGATAATAAGACTTGTTTTTAAAAAATGTACAATAGGTGTGTCTTGTTTTTGATATTTTACTGGAAAAAGGCACAAAAATACTCATTATGAATATGAATTTGATATTTTGCCTTGTACATATATATGTGTGTGTGTTACTTATAAATACAATTTTGTATATTATTTAGAAACCAGAAAAAGTACAGACATCTTAATGGAGAACACATAGAAGTTTTACAGTGGTGTTGCCAATGCAAGGTTTGTTGCTAGGGCATTGCTAGGTATCTCTGGGTTGTTGCCAGGGTGTAGCTATGCAATTGTTAAGGCGCTCTGAATGGTTTTCAGCATTGCTATGCAGTTGCCATGTGATTGGTGTTTTTTCTGTTGTTGTATTTGTATATGTGCACTAGAAGATTCAGTACCAGGTATAATTCCTTGCACACTTGGCAAATAAGCTCTTTCTGATTCTGATTCTGGTTGGGTGTTCTGGGTGATATCCTTATCCTTTCTAATCATAGGATTTACTTCCTAAAGATATCTCCCAAGATATCCAAAGATATCTTCCAAATGTAGCATGTACAAGGTGAAAAGCAACGGTCCTAGTACTGAGCCTTGTGGTACTCCATACTGAACTTGTGATCGATATAACACCGCTTCATTTACTGCTTGAACATGTGTGATTGCTAAGGTGTTCTGAGTGATTGCTAGGTATTTCTGTGTTGTTGCCAGGTATTTCTGGGTTGTTGCCAGGGTGTTGCTATGCAGTTGCTAAGGTGCTCTGAATGATTTTCAGCAGGTGCCATGTAATTGTTAGGGTGTTCTGGTCCAATATCCTTTCTTTTCATCCAAAAAATATTCTTGTGTCTTACCCAAATCTATCTGCTCTCTGTTCATTTAATTTCTGTTTTTCAGCTTCTCTTAGTTCTGACCTTAGTATTTTGCTTTCCTCTCACGTACGGTTCCATCTCATTCTCTTAACAGACGTGAGTCCAACCGTTTCGGTGGACCGCTCCAGGGCGACTCCCCCCAAAAAAAAAAAAAACTGGCTGCATTTGGCCTTTAGCTTGTAGCATTTTCATCTCATGGTCAAAGAGGACGAACAGATGAGTTTTCCGTCAGGTTAGACACAGTTTAGCACCAGGACTAACTCAGTGAACACAAACGTCAGTGAGAATAAACAGACCCATTTTGTTTTCATGTTTGCTAATCATTTCCTCACGTTATTATGTGACCAAAATGGCCGCGGTCTCATGGGCCACATTTCTTCTCAGTTTTCATTCGGCATCAGGTGTTGGCCATGTGGGGTGAGAAAACGTCACAACTCTGCAGGAACATCCTGATCCAGCAGAAGAAAAACAGTACGTGCATTGTGTGCATGCATTGAATTATTAAGTAATGCACAATTACTAGAAGTGGTAAACGGAGATACTTATTTAAATAAGTATCGTTCACGTCTTTACTTCTCATAGAGAAATGAAGACTTATTTGAATGAGGATCTATGTTTACCATCTCTAGTAATAGTGGTCAACCGAGATGTTTTTTTTAATGGTCAATAGTGATATCTAGCTCGGCTGAAGGCAAATTTAATGTTATATAATACAATTTAATGATGACAAATGAGACATTAAATTTGCCTTCAGCCGAGCTAGATATCACTATTGACCATTAAAAAAAACATCTCGGTTGACCACTATTACTAGAGATGGTAAACATAGATCCTCATTCAAATAAATCTTCACGTCTTCATTTCTCTATTTACTAGCAAATGCATTTGCAAATCTTTGCCTTTCTAAATAATATCTTCTGCATACCCTTATAAGAAGCATGCTGTGCATGCATGTCTCATTTGTCCTCATTAAATTGTATTACATGACATAAAACTTGCCTTCAGCAACTCGCTCTCTGGATATCACCATTGATCATTAACAAAAAAACATCTCGGTTGACCACTAATTAAAATGATATGACAAGTAGATTCGTTACAGCTCATTTGAGATCGTATGCGATCATAATAAATCTCTAAATTAAGTTCAGAACACCAGTGAGATGTCATTTATGTGCTTGCTTAGTGAGCTCCAAATGTATATGTGTGTCTGGAGCGCTGCCGTTAGCCATTAGCCGTTAGCTTGTGCGCGTGCCGCGTCTCTGAGCGCTGACAGGATCTTGGAGACCAAACCTGGCCTGGAAACTGGGTTAAAAGAAAGAAGGAGAGAGAAAAAAGGACAGACGATGCCAAGACGAGGTCCTCACGATGGCTTCTCTCTCACTGTTCTGCGGTTATCACTTCGTCTTCTCGGTGGAAATAAATAATCGCATTTCTGCGGGCTTCACACGGTTCATAGTGACGACTTCATACGTAATCCATCGAATATCACTTACATGCAGACGTGTGTTACCAGCGGCACACGCACATTTAAACGCTCTCCGCTTAGATGAGAGCAACAGGTGGTGTGACGGAAAGAGCCTGAACGTTTTGTCATTTTTTCCAGGTGGTATTTTTCTCTTTAGGATTAATTTCAGCTGTTGAAAATGCAGAACGCTCTCAGGATTTCTATTAATGACAGAACGTATGCTTTCTACACAGGCAAAAAAATATTCTTATTTGGTTTTGTCTTGTTTATCCCTAAGTTAAGAAACATTTACTTGAGAAGCAACATTACTTAAGCTTTTAAGTCTTGTTTTCTGAAAAATGCAGTATGTCGTGCAGTTTACATTTTTCAACAACAGTTGAGATTTGCTTACGTAGAAGAAATACTCCAAGGTACTCACGTGGTACAGTAAACAGCCTTTAATGGACTGGGCTAAATCATTAAAACCAGTTAAAAGTAGATCTACGCGTTTCGGCAACACAGCCTTCTTCAGGACACGCATCAATTGCTCAAACAAGTATTCTTAATCCAGTGGTGATTAGTGGATCATCAAGGACAGCTGGTGGATATGTGTGTGTGTGTGGCTACTAGCCTCTTGGTATGAAGCATAACAACAAAGAGAAGAAAAAAATAGAAAAAAAGGAGAACAAATAAAAAAGAGAGAAAAAATTAAGAAGAAAAAGGAAAAAATGATTCTTTACAAATAAAGATTACATACATATCACAGTATGGAAATAGACAAACATCATCAACAGTACAAATTGAGATTTTCTATAAATCACTTTATGTGAGTTAGGCATGCATGATATATCGGTATTGGCCGATATATGATAATTTTTTATGTTATTTCCTTCAGCTGAGACGCTTCAGATGCGCACTGTTCGCCATGATGGTTTTGAATTGCTTGAGATATGATTGGAATCACTTCAAAAAAGGAAAATACAGTTCAGTGCAACATGTGCAGCGCAAGTCTGTCATATCGGCTACATAAAATTATAATGAGAACATCATTATAATTGTGTGTTTGGGACATGGCTTTTTAAAGTGAGACTTTTGTTTTTGTAATCAGGCTCTCAAAAGTTATATAAAAATTCGTATCTAGATTTATCGGCCAGTATATCGGTTATCAGCTTTCAAACATAAAGAATTATCGGTTATTGGTATCGGCCAAAATGTTCATATCGGTGTATCCTTAATGTGAGTGCATGTATGCAAATTAAGTTGTACATACATATATATATGTCCAACTTAATTTGCATAAAAATAAAAATTATATATATTTAAATCAGGCTTCTGAGATTTGCTACATCTTGCAAACCATCCTCGAAATCTTGTGTTTCCTCTTTTCCTGGCTGTACCTGCTTTAATCGTCGCTCACCTTTGTTCTCCCGTGGGATCTTGAGGAAAGGAGGATGAAACGGGCGTTATCTACTCCGGAATGCCACGAAAGAGCCACTGAAGAGAAGCCGTTTTTTTAAGACGCACACACACTCATACAGGGCTCATTGTTGGCGGTGCAGCGTCTGTGATCAGGCAGGCCTAAGAATGATCACCGAACGGCCCCTTCTCCGCTTTCTTCCCATCTC
>CM060591.1:1055458-1090458 GCA_030578255.1 Tiaroga cobitis | reverse complement strand
ACATAAATTGTCATAAATATGTCATAAACATGACATAGCAGATTAATTATCAAACTTAAGAAAGCACTTAGCTTTATGGGTTAGCAATAAATTAAACTGTCATGTGATTGGTGTTGACATTGGCTGTCATGAGGCCATTATAACATTTTAATGACAAATTCAATGTGTACCACTGTAGTTGAGGTCAAGAAAAATATTCATGACACAGTTATAATGCCTCATGACAGTCAATGTCAAAACCAACCACCTGACAGTTTAATGTAATGCTAACCCATAAAGCTAAGTGCTTTCTTAAGTTTGATAATTAGTCTGCTATGGCATGTTTATGACATATTTATGACAATTTATGTTGTCTTGGTAATGTCAAGTTGTCATGACAAAGACATCTCAAACAATGTCATATTTGCATTAAAATGTCATAATTGAGCGAATGACACTTAATAACAGTTGTCATAAACATGCATAAACACTCCTTCATGTCCATGACGTGTGTTATGTCATGATTATGAAGGTGTCATGTCAGTCTTATGTGCACCCCTTCAAGTAAAGTGTTACCGAATAAATTGACTTGTAGTTGCCTTATAGTCAGTAGAATATAATATAATATCTGTTGTTGAGCATCACAATAAAGAGTTATTAAGTAGACAGTAATACTCTAATGAGAGTTAGTCGACATGTAGTTGCAAAGTTACTTATAGTTAGTCGAATGTCTAAAGTGGACTATTGAAATAAAGCGGATATAATCATTTGTTGCTGTGGTTTCAGAGCCATTTATTTCACATATTGGGTTGCAACATCAATATTTCCATCACATTCTCATTAGAATTATACGTTGACTATCGAAATAAAGTGGAACCGATTATATTAGTTAGCAGTCACTGACACACTAAATATCTATTTTAGATTTCAATATTTTTTACGAGCAAATCCCAAGAAAAAGTGGACTATCGAAGTAAAGTGTTGCCATATAATAACTGGTTTATTTATTATCAGAGTTGTTTTGGAAGTCAATCATCATGTTTTTACAAGCATTATGCTACTATTGCTCTAGGTTATGATGTGATTAAAGTCAGCACATAAACGCATATTTCACATCAGAAAGTAACTTGTCCTTTTTCAAGTCATTTGGACACGTCAAAGAGCAATTTGTTATTGTGGTTTCAGAGCCATTTATTTCATATATTGGGTTGCAAAAACAATATTTCCATCACATACTCATTAGAATTATACGTTGATTATGCAAGAATTGTTCCAGCACACATTTGTTAGCATCATTTCTCATTAGCAGTGTGTGTTTTTCTCTTGCGGGCTGTAATTGCACACAGACACACACACACACGTTCCAGCGCTTGCTTCCTGATGTTGTTGCAGTGGTTTAACGCTCCATTGATGGTGAGCTCAGTAAATCCTGTTAAACACTCACGACAGTGTCACCGCATCCGTCACATCGATGTCCTCGTGGTCGTTTATAATGCATTATGATGCTTCATATATACTGGCATTGATGTCATCACACTTCACATATTAACTTTGAAGTTAACTTTGAAAACTTTTTAGAATATTTATAAAATACTATTTAAGGTTTAAAAAGAAATAATATATGTGTGTAATATTTAAAAATAAATCATTGTATATTTTATATAATTTAATTATATTTTTATTTTGCAAAAGCAATAAGACACTTGAGATGGTGTCAATTGTCATTCATATTTTCATAATATTTATACGTATAATATTCATGTTTCATTTTAAATGTGTAATATTTAATATTGTTTTAATATATATTATTTGTAAAATGTGATATTTTAAAAATAAATATAAATATTTTACTGTTTATTTTGTAAAGCAATAAGACACTTGAGATGGTGTTGATAATTTATTTTCTTGATTTACAATTTATTATATCTATTATTATAATAAGATATGTATAATATTAAAATAATATATTTTTGTAATATCTATTATTTTTTCAAATCTAGATTTTTTAAATAAATATTAACATTTGACTTTCTTTTCTAAAAGCAATAAGACACTTGAGCAAGTAAATTGTGTCCTTTATTTTTTATAATATTTACATAAAATGTATAATAAGGTATATGAAATATATATGTATAATAATTAATGTTTTATTTTTGTAATATACGGTATGTATCAAAATAAAACAATTAGTAATAATTAAATAATTACATTTAAATTAAATAAATTAAAAAAGAATCAAATATGATACATATATATATAACTTTTTTGTAAAATCAATGACACTTCACACTTAAGAAAAATGTTGCAATAATAATAATAATTTATAATCTTTTTTTAAATTTAGTAAAAAAATTGTATTAAAAAAAACAAACATTGACCCGGTGTAATATGAATATAGTCCCTCCGCTGTGTGTTGTGTCTTAGAAACACCTTCTAATGTGACTATATTTCATTAACATGACGTCTCATCTCTCATTGCTCACATCATGGACTGCGTTTGCATGCTTTCTGACGGACTTTCCCATCAGCCTCTGCTGTGTGTCCGCATGTCCTCGACGGGGCCGCACGTACACATGTTCTGGTAAAAGCAATATTACTGACTGCCAGATGTGTGTTGTTTCATCAGTTTTTAATTATGAGCACAGTTTGTTCAGGAAGCTGTGATGGTGTTTGGTCTAATACCCCTCTCCTCACGGCATCCAGACGCTCGGCACTGACGTATACGGCTTAATGTTTCAGTTATGTGAGATTATGCAACTCTATGAGCTGCAGATGTGCAGGGCTGAGTGCTTCTGCTTTGCCCTGTAACCATAAAAATAATCACTCAAGGCCCCATCAGCTTCATTTGCCTGGTGAAAACACTCCTCTGGCCTGACAGAACGTGTCACGCGCACGTCATTCTTCTGCAGGTCCAGCGTGGTGCGGATGATGAGCGATGTTGAGCAATCACATGTTCATGTGTTGTTTTCAAACGTACATCACACACAGTCATTTACAGGATCTCCGGCGCTCAGTTTTACGGCGTGAGAGTTCGTGAGTTCAATCTGGGGTTTCTGGATCTGTCAGTCCGTCGCACACATCGTGTTGTTGGTCATTGGTTTCGTTTCTCTTGGCAAACAGCTTCTCTACTAATGAATCGATTAATGAATAATAAATGACTTAAAGGGGTGGTATAATGTTCTTTTCACAAGATGTTAAGTAAGTCTCTGATGTCCCCAGAGTGTGTGTGTGTGTGTGTGAAGTTTTAGCTCAAAATACCCCACAGATATTGTTTTATAGCATGTTAAAATTGTCACTTATTGAGGGTGAGCAAAAACGCATCGTTTTGTGTGTGTGTCCCTTTAAATGCAAATGAGCTGCTGCTCCCGGCACAGGGGGCGGAGCTTCAACAGCTTGTGTCCTGTTACCTCACACACACACACTGAAAATTTCAAAAACTTCTAGCCTTTTATGATCAAACTGGAGTCAGAGAGATGGAGAGACTCGAGAAGAAGAAGTGACGACATGTAGAAGCAACAGGACATTTCTGAATGCTTAGTTGATGAGATTATGCAGCTGATGTGGAGTTATCTTCTAGTCATTGATTAGCATATTCTGTCATGATAATCTATAAATCGTGTTCAGGGGGCAGGGCTTATGTAAATTCTAGGGTTTGTGATGTCACTACCCCGGGAGGAAGCTCGTGTAGTTCTACCAGCTGTGTGTTGTAGTCCTTAAAAAGCGATTTCTTTAAAAGCAAATAAATTTGCAGATGTTGTTTATGCTCAAACAGCAACATTACACACTCACTAAAGTTAGAAAAGTGAAATCATAATTAACCACCCCTTTAAGAAATACAAATAAATTAATGGATAGACGGACGATGACGGATAGATAGATAGATAGATAGATAGTTAGATAGATAGATAGATAGATAGATAGATAGATAGATAGATAGATAGATAGATAGATAGATAGATAGATAGATAGATAGATAGATAGATAAATAGATAGAATTATAAGAATTAGATGTAATTATAATTGTATAGCTGTTATGAAGTTACACAGTATTGTTTTAAATATACAGTAATCAACTAGTTTTTCTATCCAATATAAAATATGACCACAATAAATATCTGTTTTTTTTTTCATGAATGCGAAGACTTACACTAAAACTAAATCTCTAAACTCTCCTTTTTTAAAGCCACATCTTTAATATGAATATTGTTCCTGAGTGCAGGTGTGTGTGTGTGTCTGAGACACCTGGACACCGAGTGCTTTGTTTCTGCACAATACGCAATGTTCCTCATTTAAGGGAGACTAAGTGAGTTTCAGTCTCATTAGTGCACAGTGTGTTCTTCCAGTAGTCTACACTACTGATATTAGAGATGAGCAGGAGTGTTGTGTTTGGACAGAAGTGTGTTTTCCTCCCTGTTCAGGTGCAGTCATGAAGATTAGCCGAGATTCCTGGCGATCCGCAGCCGATAACCTCAGATTCCTCACCGATGCCGTCACTATTATTCAAGTATTTCTGTGAAGAAACACACTCAAAGATAATGTTCTTCTTTTCCTGAACATTTCTCCCATCTATCATTGGTTAGACAAACGAATACTGCCCTAAAACCTAAAAATACTGTTAGTAAAAACCTTTAAACACTCCAAAAATGGCATACATCAACTTAATATTGCATGTTTTAATATTATGCAAATTATGGTTTTTATTGGACAGCTGGGACTGGATTACATATTTCCAATTTCAAAGACTTCAACAATTTGTATTTGAAAACTCTTTTTAACATTAAATGATTAAAGTCCCCCTGTGGTGTAAATCCAGCGTTTAATGTTGTTTATGTGTGTATGTGGTGTGTTTAATACGCTTTAAGACACACCGTGTGTAAGTTCATAAGTCGACAGCATTGCTGAGTATTTTCTGCTTAAAACTGCAGTGAACCAAAGACAGTCTCAAAAACACGGTTTGAAATCGCTGGTGTTTCTGACGTCACAAACGACCTTGTAACCAATCAGATCAACGTGTGATCGTCAACCAGTGGATCTCTGAGCTGAGTGAGGGAGTGGAGGCGGGGCTCATTTGCATATTCATAGCACCGCGCATACTAAATGAGGCGAGGGTGTCGAGTTACATTCAAGATATCTAAAGACATGAAGACATTTTGTTTCAAGGAAAAAAAATTACATTTTTAAAGTCACATCTCGACCCGTTGGACCGTTCAAGTCACTATATGGAGAAAATCCTGGAATGTTTTCCTCAAAACCTGTGAAGAAAGAAAGACATGAACATCTTGGATGCCGTGGGGGAGAGTACATTATCAGGTAATTTTTATTCTGAAGTGAACTTATACTTTATTATTTCATTATTGATTAAATGTGTTATTGAATATGTGGTGTCAGTTGTGTTGTGTGTGCACAGGCTTCAGACTCGACTTTGCTTTAAAGGGACACACATGAGATGTGTGTCGATCGCAGGTGTTGCGCACCTGTCCTGCTCCGAGACCCTCGTCGGATGACGTTAGTGAAGAAGTTTTCCGGCTCGCTGGGATCAGTGTCTCCAGGAAACGCTAACATACACAATCCTTACATTTCTAGCATGCACACAACTACTGAAAATAAAGCATCCAGCCAGCCGTGGCCATGCGCTACAGCGGTTTAATGCGGTGAAGGGGTCATTAAGCAGACACCTACCACGCTTTACCGTAGTAAAATTAGTGTATGTGCGTGTGTGTTTTGCGTAGGTGTGTGTGTGTGTGTGAGCAGCTAGTCCAATCAGACTCCATCAGAGAGAGTGGTCAGTTGCCATGGGCGATGCGAGGTTGGTGGGCCTCGTGTTATATCTCACTGAACAGCTGTGTGACTCAGGAGAGACAAACGGAGGCCTAATGTCAACAGGCCATAAAACACACACACACAACTATTCCACGAGAGAGACTCTACACGTGCGTATGAGGATCCGTCTGATGTGCCGGGGCATGAAGCCTCACATGAGTGCAAATTATAAAATTAGCAATTTAATTTGATTACATATCAAGTCCTCATTCATTTCTGGCTGTCCTGAGGAATTTTAGTTTGACCTTTGAGCAATGCATTTCTCCAAATCAGACAGAGAACGATTAGAATGAATCAATATGTGTTTTATAATGGTGTGTGGTGTTATTAATCACTTTAGCATCACTATGATGTGAATGCAGGTTATAGCAAGGCAAGGCAAGGCAAGTTTATTTATATAGCACATTTCATACACAATGGTAATTCAAAGTGCTTTACATAGGAGGAAATAATTAAAACAGTTTAGAATAAAAAATAAAATAAAGTACAGTAAAAACAGTCGGACGAACATTGACACAGTGCTCATTCACTAAATGCATAGCTAAACAGATGTGTTTTGAGTCTGGATTTGAATGTGACTACTGTAGGAGCACATCTGATCTCCTCTGGAAGCTGGTTCCAGCTGCGGCTGGCATAATAGCTAAAAGCAGACTCTCCGTGCTTAGAGTGAACCCTTGGTATTTCTAACTGATGTGATCCTAATGATCTGAGTGATCTGTTGGGTTTATATTCAGTGAGCATATCTGCAATATATTGAGGTCCTAGCCCATTGAATGATTTATATACCAGTAATAATACTTTAAAATCAATCCTAAATGTAACTGGGAGCCAGTGTAAAGACCTGAGGACTGGTGTGATATGTTCATATTTTCTGGTTCTGCTCAGAATCCTGGCAGCAGCGTTCTGTATGAGCTGCAACTGTCTTATGGTCTTTTTAGGAAGGCCAGTGAGGAGTCCATTACAATAATCCACCCTGCTGGTGATAAAAGCATGCACAAGTTTCTCTAAGTCTTGACTGGAAACAAAGCATCTAATTCTTGCAATATTTTTCAAATGATAGTATGCTGATTTAGTTATTGCTTTGACATGACTACTGAAACTAAGGTCTGACTCTAGAGACACACCAAGATTCCTGACTTGATTTTTAGTTGTTAGACCCCTAGCGTCAAGGTATGCATTTACCTTGAGAACTTCATCTTTGTTTCCAAACGCAATGACTTCAGTTTTGTCTTTGTTTAACTGAAGAAAGTTTTGGCACATCCAACCGTTTACTTCATCAATGCATTGGCACAGGGAGTCAATGGGGCTGTAGTCGTTAGGCGATAGGGCTAAGTAGAGCTGTGTGTCGTCTGCATAGCTGTGGTAAGAGATTCGGTTCTTTCTCATTATTTGGCTCATTGGGAGCATGTACAGGTTGAATAGGAGTGGTGCAAGAATTGAGCCTTGAGGGACTCCGCATGTCATGGGAGTCCACTCAGACTTATGGTCTCCTATACTCACATAATAACCTCTCCCTTCTAAGTATGACCTGAACCATTTTAGGACTATCCCAGAAAGCCCCACCCAGTTTTCCAGCCTGTCAAGAAGTATGTTGTGATCGACAGTGTCAAATGCAGCACTGAGGTCGAGTAGTACCAGCACTGATAATTTGCCTGTATCAGTATTTAAGCGAATATCGTTTATTATCTTTATGAGAGCTGTCTCTGTGCTGTGATGCGATCGGAAACCAGATTGAAAATTGTCAAAGTATCCATTCAAGCTTAGGAATTTGTTCAGCTGATTGAAGACAACTTTTTCAATGATCTTGCCTATGAAAGGAAGATTTGAGATCGGTCTATAATTGCTTAAGATGGTCTTATCCAGATTGCTCTTTTTCAGGAGGGGCTTGACAACTGCAGTTTTCAGGGAGTTTGGAAAACTCCCAGAAAGAAGTGAGGCATTTACCACTTCTAGGAGATCTGCTTCTAAACTGTTTAACACACTTTTAAAAAAAGATGTGGGAAGTGTGTCAAGGGCGCAGGTTGATGTTTTAAGGTGCTGTACGGTTTCTTCCAAAATTTTGCCATCAATTTCTTCGAAAACAGACATAGTAACTACTTTCTCAGGTAGTGGTCTGATCTGTTTGACCCCAGCGCAACTCAAGGATGAGCTGATCACCTTTCTGATATTATTGATTTTCTCAGAGAAGAAAGAAGCAAACTCACTGCACTTGATGTCTGAGAGCATTTCACTGGGAATCTGGCTTGGGGGGTTTGTCAGTCTCTCTACAGTAGCAAAAAGAGTGCGTGTGTTGTTTAAGTTGCTGTTTATAATATTCGAGAAGAAAGTCTGTCTAGCTTTGCCTAGTTCCATATTAAAAGCATGGATGCTGTCTTTGTAGATGTTATAATGGACTACAAGTTTTGTCTTCCGCCACATGCGCTCTGCTCTTCTGCATTGTCTTTTCATGTTTTGCACAGCTGTTGAGTTTCTCCAAGGTGCTTTTTGTCTACCACTCTTCCTGACTTTCACAGGAGCAATATCATCAATTACACTTTTAATTTTTGAGTTAAAAGATTCAAGGAGAAAATCAACAGAGTCAGCAGATATGCTTGGTTTTAAAGATATAGCCTTCATAAATAGGACACTAATGTTCTCATTTAAGCATCTCTTCTTGACAGACACAGATCTAGCTTCAATGGCAGGAGAGATCAGTATATCAAAGAAAATACAGAAATGATCAGACAGTGCTACATCCTTGATAACAATTGATGAGATGTTTAGACCCTTACTGATAAGTAAATCTAGAGTGTGTCCACGATTATGTGTGGGTCCATGTACATGCTGAGTCAGATCAAAAGTTTTGAAAACAGTTTTGATTTCTTTTGCCATATTGGTTTCTGCATTATCTATGTGAATGTTAAAATCTCCAGCAATGGCAAAACAGTCAAACTCAGAGGAAATTGTTGATAACAGTTCTGTAAATTCCTCAGCAAAAGCTGGAGAGTATTTTGGAGGCCTGTAAATAATGATAAGTAAAATACGTGGAGCGCCTTTTAACACAATACCCAGATATTCGAAAGACGGGTAATTCCCAAATGATATTTGCTTACATTGATAGACATCTTTAAAAAGAGCAGCTACGCCCCCGCCTCTCTTTACCGCTCTGCAAACACTCATAAAAGTAAAGTTAGGAGGGGATGTTTCATTGAGGACTGTTGCACTGCAGCTGTCTTCTAGCCAAGTTTCATTTAGAAACATAAAGTCCAGGTTGTATGTGGTTATTAAGTCGTTGACTAGAAGTGATTTATTTTTAAGTGAGCGGATGTTTAAAAGTGCTAACTTAACAGTCTTACTTTTTGTACCCACAGCGATCTTAGTTTGCCGTGTGATAGGCACCAGATTAGATGGGTTTGCTGTATGGCTTTTGAAGGCCTTAGATTTTCTATCATGTAATTGAACAGCAATAGAGAAAGATACAGGCACACTGGGTTCCCGCTTGTTTTGTAAACATTTAAGAAAGTTACTGTTATCATAGCGGGTACCCGACATATATCACTGAGAGTTGGTATCAGTTGTTTTTGGTTCACCGCGAGCCGCTGGAGGATGGTGTGGGCCCTGGCGCTGTGGCAGAGGCCGAAGAGCTCTCACAGGAGGAGGAGGAGGGCGAGCTGGGCCCGCAGGCTTTGGTGGTTGTGGGGCCTGCCGTTTTTTGGTTGACATCTGGGGGCTTGCAGCAAAAGAGTGGGATAGTTTGGTTCCAGCATACACCAGTTGTTCCATTTTCTCTGAGAAGCACAGAAGTGGAGTTGCTGGAGAGAGAGATAACGTGTCTGGTGAGAGGGGCTGTTGTTCTGGTGTTATCGGAGGCTGTGATATGCTGTCCTGTATTCCCTGGCTGTTTTCCAGAAAGTCGTCCTTGGGTGCTGAATCTTCTAGCAGTTCTAATATGTCACAGTCTGTTTGTGGTGAGCTCTGTGGGCAGGGCTCAGCTGAGATTGTGCCCGTGAGCAGAGGTTGTTGTGGCTGAGTGGTGTTATCATTGTCCTTGTGTGATGTGTCGGCCGCATGTCCATTCAGGTGCATAAGTGAAGTCCTGTGGTCATTCATACTGTGTCCAGGTGTGTGTGTGCCATTCAGGTTGAGTGGATTGGCACACACTGCAGAAGGATGATGGAGGGAGAAGTAGATATTGTCCTTTAGCACTCTTGAGCCAAGTTTGTTTGGGTGGAGCCCATCCTGTTGAAACAGTTGCCTCTGACTCCAGAAAAGATTGAAGTTGTCAATGAAGTTCACTCCTTTTATACTGCAGGTTTTTTGCAGCCATGTGTTAAGCCCAAGCAACCGTGAAAACCTGTTTGTTCCTCTTGCTGGGAGTGGTCCACTGATGAATGTTTGTACTTTCAGTCTTTTAAGTGTTTCAAAAAGTTCCTTGAAATCCTTCTTAAGGAGTTCTGACTGCTCTTTATGAATATCATTCTTCCCCACATGAACAATGAGTCGATTTGCAGTCTTATGTTTCATCAGAATGTTCTGAAGTTCCTTGTTTACATCAGAAGTCGTTGCTTGTGGAAGGCAGCATGTAGTTGTGTCCCTGCTAATAATGTTTCTGATTATCGAGTCACCCACTATCAGAGTCCTGGGCTCGGCTGCGCTCTGAGCTGAGTGCCGCTGTCTGCTCGACCTTGAGCGCCAGTTAGCATTAGTGTTAGCTACTGGCTTATTCATTCTGTGTTCGATCACATTCATTACATTCAGGGATTCCTCATTCATTAATACTTCAAATCTGTTCTCAAGATGTATAGGCGGTGGTAGGAGACCAGTGTTTGCAATCCTTGTCAGAGCCGTATCTGGGGTAGAGAATGCTACTGCGGCAATGTGTGATGCTCGTGACAATCTGATGTCTCGAGTGCCTTTGGGTCTCGCTCCCTGTTTGTGCCATCGATTTGTAAGTCGATCGGCTTGTTTCTCTACACTCAGTATAGCCTGTCGAGGAGCACTAGATTCATGGGACTCACCGGCTGTATGCTGAGGGCGTCCATGATGAAGCTCGATTGTGTGTTCCGTCTGGTTTGGTGGTCCCACAAGTAACTTTGTTTCAAGAACTGCAATCCTTTGTAAAAGTCTCTGGCAGTTAGTGCAGCAAGTAGATTCCAGAAGAGGCATTTTCTCTTATCCTTTAGAATGTAGGGAGTTGTGTTTTCTCTTCCCCGGAATGTAAGCTTTCAGTGGGAGGCTGGTCGGAGAAAAGAATTCTGCTTTTTTCAAGCGTTTGAGCACTGTACTGAAGTTAAAATTAGGTGATAAAAGGAAATAAAATATAAAAATATAAACGATAGAGCAATAAAAAATATAAAAGCGATAGAGCAAAGCGCGGAGCAGTAAGCAAGAGCGTCCGAACAGTAGCTGAGCAGGAAGTACATAGCGGCACACGTGCCGGGAAATCGGTATTGCTGAGCTCATCTCTTTGCAGAAACTTCATCCAATAAAACAATTTACGACTTGTGCTGATGTGCAGCTGGCTCACCGTCACTAATGGCTTTTAAATGTGCTCCTTCTGGAGAAACACACGTGATTTACGGCTCCGCTTACCTTTCACCTCGACTGCAGATCTGCTCCTCATCCTCTCTCGCTACTGTGTGTGACTGAATCTTCCTCACAGGTGCCAGTGGAGATAAAGTACGCTACGCTTCTGATTTACTGAGACAGGCAGATCATATCTAATACACTGTGTGTTTGCAATGGGCTTCAGTAGGCCTGTGTTTTCTTGGCTTTTTTCGTGTGCCCATTCAATCTTGTTTGGATTTGCCAAACACACTTTTTATTAAATGACATTATCCCCATTGACAGGACAATCCCAATCAACCATGATAAAAGAAAGAAACACTTGCCAAGCTAACAGGGAATGTTCTCAAGAACTTTGGCTAACGCTCTGAACTTCAGGAACGTTAATAAAACGTTTGGTCAAAGTTTTAATAATGTTCTCCAAACAATAGCACAAACATGTTATTGATACGTCATTTATGAGATGCTTTTTTCTGAAACTTGATTGTCCAACATTTTCTTGTTTCAGAACGTTCAGAACACTCAAAAGTAACGTTCCCATAATTTTTGCTAAATGTTCAAATGTTCCCTCAACTTAAGCATAACTAAGAAAAAAAATTAAAAGCATTTGAACATCTGCAAGTTGCATGAAATGAAAACTCCCCCTTTCTATTTTCCAAATAGATCTTATTGTGAACAATTTAATTTATTAATATATTTCTTCTCTCTGTTGGCATATGCAGGATTCTCCAATCATTTAGTGCGCTTAAGCCCCGCCCCTGCAAGCTCACGCACATTTGCATATGCTTATGATTACCACGCCCACATTAACATCCAATCAGCGACCGCTACACAGCACCAAGCCCCGCCCTATACGTGTTTTCTTTTTCAATAATCCGTTACTCTCGGATGTGTCACAATACAGAAAAAGATTCTGTAGCAACTTTACTTTCATCACAACCTGAAGCATTGACTCATCTGATATTATTATATCTCATAAACACATATTGATTTATGGGTTAGCACAGTCTGAGATTTCTGGAAATGTTCTCTCAATGTTAATTGTAATGTTAGCAAAATAATAAAATACAATGTTCTCTAAACATTTGCATGTTTTTAAAATATTCACAAAAAGAATCGGTGCTGGGCGACGATTAATCGCATCCAAAATAAAAGTTTGTGTTTACATAATATATGTGTGTGTACTGTACTGTGTATAATTATTTTGCAAATATAAATACACACATGTGCATGTATATATTTAAGAAAAATGTGTTATTTATATATAAAATATTTATATATAATATAAATGATGTATAAATAATACATTTATAATACATGCAAATATTTCTCAAAAACATGCATATGTGTGTATTTATATATACAAAAAAACTATACACAGTACACACACATATATTATGTAAACACAAACTTTTATTTTGGATGTGATTAATCGTTGCCCAGCACACACACACACAAAAATGAAACATTCGAAAAAACGTATATGTTTATTGTTTTTATAATGTTTTTTTTTTGTATTTTGTCAGGGTTTTTTTGTCAGTAATGCATTGTTTGTTTAATTGTGTGTTGTATCATGTTTCTATTCTTGTGAAGCGCTTTGAGATGCTTTTTAAAGGCGCTGTATAAAACAAAGTTTATTATATTATTATGTTTCTATAGAGGTTTGAATGATGCAGTCGTGATCCACAAGCACAAGTTTCCCCGACAGACGACGCCCGTTTTACACCAACGACGCATGAAATGCCTGGACTATTACACGGCTCCAGCAAAGGCCGAGAGCACGGAGAGCTTCAGAGCGGGCCGATAGCGGCGCGCAGGTTTGCACAAGATAAGCAAACACCTTCTTCGGTTGTCAGATTCATTGTACTCTCCTCAATCCTTCAGGGGAATATCATGTTCCCGTGGGAGTTCAGGGTCTTATCACGTCTGAGAGCGAAGGATCAAACGCTCCGTGAGCTGAAAGCGCTTAGCCGTATGCCCATGATCTATATATAGTGTCTGCGCTGGGATGGTCATCTGAGGTCTCTTTGATGCCCTCTTATCGTCGATAATCTTTTGTCGTGGCTTTGCTAATTGCCTGAAACCTTGTTAGATGTACACGGGCCACCAAGCGGTCATCTGGCTTATCGCGCTCGAGCCAATGCTCATGTTTTAAGCAATGAGTCTTCTTTGGTCTTCAGTTCTGCTGAAAACAGCATGTGTTGTGTTTTACTTGCAGAGGATTCTGGCTACTTGATTTCTACCTGATAATTAAACATTTTTAAATGTTATGTAATGTGTAATGTTAATTGCATGTTATAGATCTCATTGTGAACCATTTGTTTAGTGATGTCTACATAGGATTCCTTACATCATTTAATGCGCTTAAACTCCGCCCCTTCAAGCTCATCTGCATACACGTAAGTGCCACGCCCACATCTCAATATCCAATCTGTAACCGATCTCCCACGCCCTACATTTTTATCTTTTTCAATAATCCTTTGGTCTTAAAAAAAGTTCAGTTTCATCACGACTTGAAACATTGACTCATCTGATATTGTATATATATGATACGACTCGTAAATAAGATCTGTACGAGATTGAACGCACCATCAGTGCCGAGTCTCTGCTGCTTCCACAGGGATCCTGTCAGTAAATCAGGTCAGTCGTGGGTTTGGCAAAAGAGTATGTGTGTTTGGCTCAGGCTTCGACTGGCACCAAACGCTCATATCAGTTACCATCCAAAACATGTCGTTCTGAAGCGGCGAGTTCATTCATTGTGTGAATGTTAGGAGGACGCTAGAGAGAGAAATATCAAGCGAGAGTGTTTCGGGTTACAGAGTGAAGATCTGCTCTTCTGGCTGCTGTATTTCTCCCAGTCGTGTTGATGTGCCGTCTGGATCAGAAGAACTGACTGTGACCACACTTCTGTCCACTGCCAACTCAATAACAGAAGTCAGAATGACCGTATACAGTCTGAGAGTTATATAACTAGTGACTTTAGCAATACCTGGGTGCCACACCCTTAGGTTTGTTCAACTATTGACCTTAGGGTGTTTTCACACATATAGATCGTTTGTTTTGTTCCGAAACCGGGACTTAATTTTGTTCAAATTTTGCAGGTTATTCTTGGTATGCTTCGCTTTTACAAGGCAGCCTTTCAAAGTGTACCAAAATGTGTTCACGCAAGTCACATGTGAGTACAACTGTCCTCTTATTGGTCAGCGTTTCCTCTGTATCCTCCATAGAGATGATTGACAAGTTCGTCCTCCATCAAGATGATTGACAAGTTCGTCATCCATCAATATGATTGACAAGTCCGTCCGTAATCCATCAAGATGATTGACAAGTCCGTCCGTAATCCATCAAGATGATTGACAAGTTCGTCATCCATCAATATGATTGACAAGTCTGTCCGTAATCCATCAAGATGATTGACAAGTTCGTCATCCATCAATATGATTGACAAGTCCGTCCGTAATCCATCAAGATGATTGACAAGTCCGTAATCCATCAAGATGATTGACAAATCCGTAATCCATCAAGATGATTGACAAGTCCGTAATCCATCAAGATGATTGACAAGTCCGTAATCCATCAAGATGATTGACAAATCCGTAATCCATCAAGATGATTGACAAGTCCGTCCTCCTTTTAAATGATTGACAAGTCCGTCCTCCTTTAAGATGATTGACAAGTCCATAATCCATCAAGATGATTGACAAATCTGTAATCCATCAAGATGATTGACAAGTCCGTCCTCCTTTTAAATGATTGACAAGTCCGTCCTCCTTTAAGATGATTGACAAGTCCGTCCTCCTTTAAGATGATTGACAAGTCCGTCCTCCTTTTAAATGATTGACAAGTCCGTCCTCCTTTAAGATGATTGACAAGTCCGCCCTCCTTTAAGATGATTGACAAGTCCGTCCTCCTTTTAAATGATTGACAAGTCCGTCCTCCTTTAAGATGATTGACAAGTCCGTAATCCATCAATATGATTGACAAGTCCGTCCGTAATCCATCAAGATGATTGACAAGTTCGTCATCCATCAATATGATTGACAAGTCTGTCCGTAATCCATCAAGATGATTGACAAGTTCGTCATCCATCAATATGATTGACAAGTCCGTCCGTAATCCATCAAGATGATTGACAAGTCCGTAATCCATCAAGATGATTGACAAGTCCGTAATCCATCAAGATGATTGACAAATCCGTAATCCATCAAGATGATTGACAAGTCCGTCCTCCTTTTAAATGATTGACAAGTCCGTCCTCCTTTAAGATGATTGACAAGTCCATAATCCATCAAGATGATTGACAAATCCGTAATCCATCAAGATGATTGACAAGTCCGTCCTCCTTTTAAATGATTGACAAGTCCGTCCTCCTTTAAGATGATTGACAAGTCCGTCCTCCTTTAATATGATTGACAAGTCCGTCCTCCTTTTAAATGATTGACAAGTCCGTCCTCCTTTAATATGATTGACAAGTCCGTCCTCCTTTTAAATGATTGACAAGTCCGTCCTCCTTTAAGATGATTGACAAGTCCGTAATCCATCAAGATGATTGACAAGTCCGTCCTCCTTTAAGATGATTGACAAGTCCGTAATCCATCAAGATGATTGACAAGTCCGTCCGTAATCCATCAAGATGATTGACGAGTTCGCTCCATGAGCTTATTGTGGCTTTATTTGTAACTGTCGAGACACACTATACGAATGTAGCCGTCATTGCCGCTCTTAAATGATTTACTACATTAGTATTAATACTGCGCAAATTCAAACACGCTCTCTCTCTCTCTCTCTCTCGATCTCCTAGCGCTGTCTGGAGGTTAACAGTGTCAAGAGACACGCAAACACTATATGAATGTTATAATGCAGATACAGCAGGAATCAAAGCTTTATCGGGACATCATTCTCGCACTGAGAAGCCCAATCACACAACATTTTAAGATGAAGAGGTGCTCTTTTGGTTTTCAACTGCGATAACTAATGTCTTCACTCACAGAACCAGACAATACTGCTATTTATATAGCAGATTTCCTGTTATGAATTATAACATTTAGGGTCGGATTACTTTCACACCTCGGGCGAACCGTCCCAGAGTCCGAGAGCTACTCGTTCAGGCGGGCTCAGAGTGATTGTTTCGGTGCGGATCCGAGCGCGATCGCCGTGTTCACGTGTGCCTAAACCAACCAAACTCAGGGAGAAAACGCACCAGCCTCTGAAACAAATGCTCAGGTGTGAGAGCAATTATTAGTAGGCAATTATTTCACAATCTTCCTTATATGCACTCAATGGAGGGTATGGTACGGCCCTGGTCGTGCGACAAACAGCAAACCGCAGGTAAACATGCAAACCTGATCATTCTTGAAATAATAAAAGACTGTTCACTTCTCTTAAGCAAATGAATTTGGCCTCATGACAGTCAATGTCAAAACCAGCCACCTGACAGTTTAATGTAATGCTAACCCATAAAGCTAAGTGCTTTCTTAAGTTTGATAATTAATCTGCTATGTCATGTTTATGACATATTTATGACAATTTATGTTGTCTTGGTAATGTCAAGTTGTCATAACAAAGACATCTCAAACAATGTCATATTTGCATTAAAAATGTCACAATTGAGCGAATGACACTTAATAACAGTTGTCATAAACATGCATAAACCCTCCTTCATGTCCATGACGTGTGTCATGTCATGATTATGAAGGTGTCGTGTCAGTCTTATGCACACCCCTTCAAGTGAAGTGTTACCAACACTTTTTTTAAACTGTCAGAGAACATTCAGAAATAATGTTTTCATAATTGAATTGGGAACATGAGAAAAACGTATGATGGGAAGACATAGCGATGAACTGTTCTTATATCACACAATGTGCCTCTTTATAGACAAAATGCATTTAATATCATATCTTTGCTGCTGATGATTATGATAATGAAACTGATGGAGATCATCATTGCATTGTATGAATACTTGTTTATTTTGGTTATTAATATTTTGCCTGAAAACACCAAGTTTGTTGAATCCGTAATGCAGTAAATCACTATTTAAGAGCTCATTATGCTCATTATAGGCCAGTGCGAATGTAGTTGTTCTTGTTTATAAGTAAACCAGATCACTATGCTCGTGTTTTCTGAGCCGGTTTAATGAACACAAAGTGATATTTCTTTGAGAACGCGATGTGTTGTGTCCAGGTTTAGTGTTCACTATAGTGAGTGTTCCCACGTCGGATGAAGTGTGTGTTTGTTCAGGTGTGCTTCGGGTCATCCCACATCCATCATGGTCAGGCTATCCATGCAATATTTATTCATTTATCGCTTACACTGGTGAAAGAGCGGCTGCTCACAAACACAACAGCGAACATGCCTTCTGTCTGTGATCGATAGCTTGAGCAAGTAAAAGTCTTTTTGTGTAATTGTACAAACGTCCTTCAGCTCGTGTTTTTCTGTGTCAAACCTGCACGGATTTCATAGAGTAAACGCAAGAATAACTTTGATATTGTTAGTAATATTTCAACTGGACTGAAGCGACTTTACTTGATTATCCATCGTCATTTATTTATTATAAAAATCATAAGTATCAAATATGATCATCAGGCATCTCTCAATCATCATTGTATTGCATTATATGTTTTAAACTACAGAGCTTTGATCATAAAACTAAGCATTTAAATATCATCTTACTAAGACGTATCATTGGCAGATATTGATATGTATATGCATTCATGTAAGAATCTGCTGTATAAATATCTCATTGATTTACATTACAAGCAACACATTTCTGTCCATATAAATATCAGCATCTGCAGCAAATTGCACATATTTGCTCAGTTTGAGCCTCTGAATAAACTTGAGCTGTTTTATTCTCACTATATCAGAGTCATAAAAGCCTGATGTATCAAATATGATACTCAACAAAATACACATTAAAACTTTTTTGTCTTGTTATCATTTCATATGTCAGGCTATACGGGGTTAAAGAATCCCAGCGTGTCACACTCGAGGTCAGACTGGTTGAAAGCAAGTTTCGACTCTCAGGGTTTCTCTCAGACTTCTTCGGCTCTGTTTTCATTCTGAGGATTCAGGGTTCAGAGAGTTTCCCTCAGGAGGTTTTGTGGGCCGAGTTTGACCCAGTATAAAGGTTCAGTGGGGTAACGCTGAGACACACACACACACACACACACACACACACACTGCATGCCACGTCTCTTGCAGGGCTCAGAAATGATGTCCTCAGATGGTCACTGATCCTGAGCTAGTAAACACATGAGAGATTCAAACACCTGCCGAGCCGGACCTCTCTCTCTCTCTCTCTCTCTCTCTCTCTCTCTCTCTCTCTCTCTCTCTTACTCAATCACACTCTCTCTCTCTCTCTCTCTCTCTCTCTCTCTCTCTCTTACTCAATCACACTCTCTCTCTCTCTCTCTCTCTCTCTCTCTCTCTCTCTCTCTCTTACTCAATCACACTCTCTCTCTCTCTCTCTCTCTCTCTCTTACTCAATCACACTCTCTCTCTCTCTCTCTCTCTCTCTCTCTCTTAACTCAATCACACTCTCTCTCTCTCTCTCTCTCTCTCTCTCTCTCTCTCTCTCTCTCTTACTCAATCACACTCTCTCTCTCTCTCTCTCTCTCTCTCTCTTACTCAATCACACTCTCTCTCTCTCTCTCTCTCTCTCTCTCTCTCTCTCTCTCTCTCTCTCTCTCTCTTACTCAATCACACTCTCTCTCTCTCTCTCTCTCTCTCTCTCTCTCTCTCTTACTCAATCACACTCTCTCTCTCTCTCTCTCTCTCTCTCTCTCTCTCTCTCTCTCTCTCTCTCTCTTCTCTCTTACTCAATCACACTCTCTCTCTCTCTCTCTCTCTCTCTCTCTCTCTTACTCAATCACACTCTCTCTCTCTCTCTCTCTCTCTCTCTCTCTCTCTCTCTCTTACTCAATCACACTCTCTCTCTCTCTCTCTCTCTCTCTCTCTCTCTCTTACTCAATCACACTCTCTCTCTCTCTCTCTCTCTCTCTCTTACTCAATCACACTCTCTCTCTCTCTCTCTCACTCACTCACTCACTCTCACACACTCTTACACACACACACACACACACACACACACACTCACTCATATCACTCTCTCTCTCACAGACACACACACACTCACTCACTAACTCACTCACCCAGACTAACACTCTCTCTCTCACACACACACACACACACACACACGCACTCACTCACACTAACACACTCACACACACAGTCTCAGAGGTCATCAGCACGAGTACTGCTATCACGATGAAGACTGAATGTTGTAATGAAGATCATCAGATGCTCACGATTCTCCTCTTGCACACACTCACACACACACAACACACACACACACACACACACACACACACACACACACACACACACATCATGATAAACAGCTGCAGGGTTTGTTGCAAAAGAGAAACCATCTGTAATGAGGAACAACATGATGGAAACAGTGTTTTTACTTCGGCTCCTTCTGGTAATCCTCTGCATGATGAAGAGTGTGTAGGAAGACGTGTGAACACACACCAGCAGTGAGAACACACACCAGCAGTGAGAACACACACCAGCAGTGAGAACACACACCAGCTGTTTTATTTGGTAATCTGAAACAAGACATAGGACTTTGAAATAAAACCCTGCCATCGTTTCTCTCCATCATGTTGTTCTGAACACGTATGACTGACTTTCTTTACACAGGCGGAGATGTTTCGCAGAATGTTCATGCTTTCCGTTCTTCTGACGTCACATGATGTGAGGAACGGAATCATTTAAGTCATTATTACCTGAAAATCTCATTTTTAATCCTGGCATGTCAAGTTTGGACACTATTAAACATGAAATATTGCTACAAAAACATGATTGTGTGTTAAAACACTTCACTTAAAGCCTTTATATATAACGCATTATATAAGTATTTTTAATGCATTAATTATGCCTTATAATGCACTGTATGATCTAATGAATGATTTTAACCACAGTTATAATACGTTAAGCTACGTCTTTAAAAAGTATAATGCATTAAAGCACTTGATAAACAATTTCAGATGCAATGCAAATATTATAATGGATTCGAACTTTGGTTAAAATTATTTATGAAAAGATATAATGCATTATGAATGAATACCTTTAAAATTAATGATTTCAAGTGTTCCCTACTGAATTAAACTGAATTTAAACATGATTTACATGATGTTTATTGACATGCATGCAAATTTATGCTTATAATTCACAATGTCATATTTAGTTGAACTCTTTGTACTGATTCTTTTCAATAAGAGAGATAAAAAGGCCATAAATCAGCATTTGTTTGGACATGTTAACATAGATATCAAGATGACATAAAGCATTTCTTACTCTCTGAATAAATCACAAAATACAATCATGTACGCTTGCACCAAGATAAACAAAAATATGAATAAAAACATCCACATTTCAGCATCAGATGCGTTTGAGCCGAACGCTCGCGCTGAGATGGCTCTGTAAATGCTTGTTTGTTGTTGTGTTTAGTTTCGGCTCTTATGAGCTCCAGATGTGAGAGATGTTGGAGAGAGTGAGTCAGAGAGACCCAGATAATGATGAAGTCCATATATACAGATGTGCCAACGCTATCCGACATGTTCACACTTCAGCACCACACACTTTATTACTCGTGTGTGTGTGTGTGTGTTTGCTGTCAAGCCTGAGACTGATGTTCAGCACAAGCGAAAGCTGCAGAGAAAACTTAAAGGGGTCATATAATGGTACATGCACTTTTACAAGTTGATTGTACTGAAATGTGTGTTGGCAGTGCCTGTACACAACCACCATCATGATAAAAATCCATCCAGTGTTTTTGTTTTAATCTCCTTATATGTTTTCCCCTGCCTCAAATCGAGCCGTTCGACCGTGTGACGTCACTAAATCAGAAGCCCCTCCCACGATTGTTGATTGACAGCAGCGTTTCAACACAGACCCGCCCTGAGCGAGCTGTCAATCATAGTCCGCCATTGTTGATGCGCTGGAGCAGAATGGCGTCTAAGCGATTGTGGTGTTCTGTTCTTGGGTGTAATAACGAACACAGTCATTTTGATGTTCCTCAATCCGAAACGCTGAAGACGCAGTGGCTGAGTTTTGTTTCAAAGGGAATATTCCCCACGAGCAACGTCAATGCTTTCATGTTTGCCGAATCATTTCACACACCAGACTGCTTTATAAACGAGGATCAGTATAAAGCTGGTTTTGCTAAGAAGCTGCTCATGAAAAAAGAATCGGTACCAGATATTCGTGTTCCTGCTGAACCTCCAGAAGAACTGAGTGTAAAGTTTTATTAACCTTTATATTAATCTTTGCAAATCGCGGAAAAAAGTTGTTCATGACCATTAACTGTAACATCAATCTGTCAACGAACTAACCTATACTAAATATACCCTGTCGTCAAGGCAACACTCCTGCGTTGTATCAAAACGCCCACAGAACAGAGGGGCGGAGTCAGCAAAGCTCATTATCATTTAAAGGCATATACACTGAAACGGCGTGCTGAAAACAGTTGTTTTTGACCAGGTAAAATGAGTGTTTTCTTACAATATTACGTAATGAGAATTTTAAATTAAAGTATATTACAAAGTTTTAATTTAGACCCTAAAGATTCATAATAACTTGTACAAAAATGGCATTATATGACCCCTTTAAGATTACAGGGAAGGTTCTCTCGAAGAACATTCATTCAGAGTTATCTGGTCTTTAATGATGCTCTTAAAACGTTTGCACAAAAACATTAATCACACATCGTTCATGCACGTTTTGCTGAAAATTTTCAGTTGGATGTTCATCTAAAGTTTTTTAAATGTTTCTTCTTGTATTATATTTTTGCCAGCTGGGTTGTCGTGGCAAGTTTAACTCTACACAATCTCTACATGATTTCTTGCCAATTAACTGTTTTAGAGAAGAGTTAGCAACTAGAAAATAATATATATGCAAAATGTGCATTCGCCATAGAAATGTTTGGGCGAAGTCATAGATTATATTAATTTCTATTACTTTTTCAGGCCTGAAAAACTCCATTTTCCCCTCATAATCGTTGGGAACCTTGAGTGTAACAGTTTTGTGTAACCAAGCTCATTTTCCCAACAAATCCTGTTGGTTTTTTGGTACATTGTATCATGCATGAAGATTCAAATGATTTCAAATCTGCTTTAAAGCTGAACCTAAAAATGATATCATCATAATTATCTAAAAAAAAACTTTTTGGTAGTAGCATGCACTTATTTATTTTCCAAGAGTAGTTTTAAGTCGTTTTATAAACAGACATTTTCGCCAGACTTTATGTTTGTAAGTGAATCTGTTGACAATCGTCCTTTGATAAATGGAAAGTTCAAAATAACAACATTTAATTGAAATAGAATCTTTTGTAACACCATAAATGTCTTTACTGTCACTTTTGATCAATTTAATGCGTCCTTGGTTGATAAAAGTAATACGATCTTTCTTTTTCTTTTTAAATCTTATGTCCCTCAAACTTCTAAATAGTGCATCGCAGTTTCCACAACACTGACAATAATCATAAATGTTTCTTGAGCATCAGATCCTCATATTAGAGTGATTTCTGAAGGATCATGTGACACTGAAGACTGGAGTAATGATGCAGTTTTGATTTCATTGTTCTCCCTCCTAAATTAATCTCCCCTTCCCGTGATGGTGTGTGTTCATGTGTGTGCTGGACATGTTTGAGCGTGTGTGATGAGGCTGTTGTGGTTCTGCACGTCTCGTGTTGCGACTGGACATGTTTCTGATGGAGAACTGTCACTTCTGAGCACGTCTCTCCTGTCAGGTGTCCAGAGGATCTGATGAAGGGCCCGTTTGTGCTCGAGCGCTCGAGGGCCTTCAGTCATCGGCGGCGGACGGCGTGCGGAAGAGCACGTCAGGGGCCTGATAACACACCGCGTGTCGACAGACGAGCTGGAGAAGCAGGTCGAGTGAATTTCGGTCCCGTGACGTAATGCAAGTCCCTAAAACTCCCCGAAAGCCGATTGATGGATGATAAAATACTCATTAAATGTAGCTTTTTGTATATTAAAGGTGCAGTGTGTAAGTATTAGCGGCATCTAGTGGTGAGGTTGCGAACTGCACCCAGCAGAAGTTACGGCGGCCGACAGGAAGTGATGTCGTCGTCTGAGACAGCAGAGAGTCGCCAGTTAAACAATGAGGTTTCTTAAAGATAAATGAAGAGATTAGGTTTACTTTATTATTCAGTAAACCGATATGTTATTGCGAATATTATTGTTACTTGTTCATCATTGTGTCAGTGTTTTATTCACTGACTTTAGTTTCGAACATAGTGACGAAACGTGTTTGTCCGTTCAGGGCCACCGTAGAAACATGTGGATGTAAGCGGACCCGCGGCGTGTGTAGAGAGAAACGCTCAATCTAAGCTAATCAACACACAACGCTTCATTATGTAAGCTCTTTATACACCACTGAAAACATAGTTATGTATATGATATTTTATTTCTGTCAACAGATCCTCCTAAATATTACACACTGCCAAATAGTACATCCTTAAAAAAGAGAATTATTATTATTATTATTAATCTATTATTTTTTAGAAGAGAGTCCAAAGTTCATCCAATTTCATCATTGAAGAATCTTAAAGCTCTTAAGAAAATAAACATGTTTCAACTTTTTTAATTATTTCATTAGAGTTTTCTGTTCTGTTGTGTGTGTGTGTGTGTGTATATATAACCCATGTATATGTATATATGTGATGCTTTTGCTTTCTTTATCGTTTTATTGTATGTAATTTCTACATTTTTACTTTGCACTTATATTTTTGATACCTTGGCATTAATAAAAAAATAAAACTGAAGAGGTGATTGACGTGGGCTGAGAGCGGGATCGAGGTTAACGCCGTTCATCAAGCCGTAAACGCCCTCCAGAACACGTCCGGGTGAAGAGGCCTGAGTTTATGAGGGATGTTCCTGAAGGAATGTGAGCTCCTCCTGGTCATATATATTCCAGAACCAGACAGAAGACTCGCAGAATCAAACATCTGTTCACTCTTTCACCTTATTTTGCAAAGCGGGAGTCAGATATTTTAAATGTGGGAGAAAGACTAATTGTGTAGTTAAATTTAACAGCTGACAGATATTCAACATAATTAATGTGTGAGAGTCTAACAGAAGGACGGACAAAACCAGTCAAATATCCACTGATCTGAGAACTCTGAGTTCTGCTCATGTTTATCACCATTATAGCGAATAAACTGTGATAATGTGAGACATGTTGAAGGAGTCTCAATAAGTTTTGTTTTTTAAAAAGTCTTCGTTAAAGCATTATAAGCCATAAACTAAGACAACCAGCTAGGAGGAGACTCACAACACTACAAACTTTGATTTGAAGCAAAAAAGTGTTTTAAACTCAGACAAAAATACAGGGTTTAGTGAGGGAAAGAAGTACAATCCCATGAAGCATTGCGAACAGCGTAATCAAATTAAAAACGTATTATTATAAATGAAAATAACATTTGGTTATTTTGACAATCCACTCTAGATATTATCTTGTATACTAACTACAAATAACTTTCCAACTATCATTCATTAGAGTATTAGCAGATATTAAGCAAAAAGACTCAAACTAAATCTCTTATAACTGCTAGTTGACATGTAGATGTAAAGTTACTTCTAGCCAGTAATGTCTAAAGTGGACTATCAAAATGTTACATCATTAATACCATAGTGCATTTGTAGATTACCATGTACATTATACATGGCACAAGTTGTGGAATAAGTGCAATAAGTCATCTAATACAGTTAAATGTGTGTTTGTTTATTTATTTAAGACACTCCAAGTTAGTTCAGAAGTTGATAGGGTTATGTGTTCTTTGTTGTATTTATCAGCTGTAGTTTATTAATCAAACTACTAATCAAATATCATCTGTGATTTAGGTGAATTTGAATGAAGAAATTCAAGGAAAATCTGAATCTAGATTGTTTTTTCCAGTTGTCAGAAGCATTCCTTCTTGTCAGACACATTATTATACATTTCCAGCCTCAATAAGTATGTCAGACGTTGTGTGACTCCTTTAACATGATTGATGTATTAATTTATAGTGCTGTGAGTCAGTTATGTGTAGTTACACATTAAGCTGCGTTCAACCCACTAGTAAATAAACTCCAGGCTAATGACAGCCGTATGGTTGAAGGGAGAGGATCAGTCATTAACATGCACTTAACGGCCGGAGATGATGGATAACTGGACGAGAGCTGCCCTCCATGCGCTTTTAAAGCCTCTTTACATCCACAAGAATTCCTTATCTTCCCTCTCTTCCCTCCTCTAACGTTTCACAAGCTGGCTGTTTTTTACACAGTTATTGTATTCTTAGCATTTTCGTTTCTGTATTTTTTCAATATTCTCTCCAACAGCCCAAGGATACATACAGGTGAAACTCGAAAAATTTGAATATCGTGCAAAAGTTCAACTTAAAAGGTGAAACTAATATATTATATAGACTCATTACATGCAAAGTGAGATATTTCAAGCCTTTATTTGTTATAATTTTGAAATTACCGCTTATGAAACCCCAAATTCAAAATTAAAATATTGTGAAAACGTTTTCATGAGCTGTAAGCCATAATCATCAACATTATAACAAATAAAGGCTTGAAATATCTCACTTTGCATGTAATGAGTCTATATAATATTCACTTTGCATGTAATGAGTCTATATAATATATTAGTTTCACCTTTTAAGTAGAACTTTTGCACGATATTAAAATTTTTAGAGTTTCACCTGTACATGTAGAATGGTGCGTAAAAAAAAAATGTATAAAGGAAAAAATCTGTAAATAATAAATCAGTCCCATTGCGGATTCCAGGAATCAAGGAGGGATTTTCTGGCGTTTCATTTAAACACATTGCAAGGGTTCGGCCAGTAGTGGGCGCTTATCAACATTAGCATTCACGTACATCTGAGGGAAGGGCATTAAAAGATGTACTTAAACGCGTGAAAACGTCTCGGTTACGTATGTAACCCTAGTTCCCTGATAGGGAACGAGACGCTGCGTCGAACGCTGCGGGAACGCCTCTGCGTTGTGCGTCATGAAGCACGTATGGAATCAGCCCAATGGAGAGATGAAACGTCATAGGCGGGTGACGTCATCGACCAGGAAACTATAAAGCACCCCAAAAACATAAGCGCAGTAGCTTCTGATAGGCCTGAAGGAAGCGCTAACGGGAGTGCCGGGAGTATGGCGGAACGACGCAGCGTCTCGTTCCCTATCAGGGAACTAGGGTTACATACGTAACCGAGACGTTCCCTTTCAAGGGAACTCGAGCTGCGTCGAACGCTGCGGGAACGCGAATACCCACGTCGCCATAGGACCAAATGACCGCCATGTGAGAACTAGCGCACAGAGGACGAGAGCACTTGTGCCCCAGGGGTAGAACTTAAGTCTAGGTCATAGAACTTAATAAAAGTATGCGGTGAAGACCATCCAGCCGCATCACAAACGTCACTCAGGGAAACCCCCGACAATAGAGCTTTGGAAGCAGCCATACTCCTAGTAGAGTGGGCTCGAACAGCCAAAGGTGAAGGCTGACCAGCCGACTCATAAGCAAGTGAGATAGCCTCGACCACCCACTTGCTCATTCTCTGTTTAGACGCAGGGCACCCTTTCCTGGATGGCCCGAAACATACAAATAGTTGTTCTGATTTCCTCCACAGGGCAGCTCTGTGGACATAAGCGTCTAACGCCCTAACAGGGCAGAGTAAATTTAGTTTCTCCTGGTCCGATGACATAAATGGAGGAGGACAGAAAGCCTGCAGAACCGTAGGTCTAATAACATTAGTAGGGACCTTGGGAACGTAACCTGGTCTAGGATGCAGAAAAGCCTTAACCATGCCAGGCGAAAATTCCAGGCACGAGGGTGACACCGACAGAGCCTGCAAATCTCCGATTCTTTTTAATGAGGAGATAGCAAGTAAAAAGATAGTTTTAAAAGTGAGAAACTTCTCAGGAACTTCTTCGATAGGTTCAAAAGGAGCTAGGGAAAGACCTTCCAATACAATGGCCAGATCCCAGGTCGGCACCCTCGTACGAACTGCTGGCCTCAGCCTCAAAGTGCCACGGAGGAAACGAGTTACAAGCGGGTGTCTCCCAACAGAAACTCCACTGAAAGGGACGTGGTAAGCAGCTAGTGCCGCCACATACACCTTTAGTGTGGAGGGGGATAACCCTGTGGAGAAGCGTTCCTGCAGGAACTCCAGCACTGCACCCACTGGGCAGTTAACTGGGTCCTGCAGGTGTTCTCCACACCAAGAAGTGAAAAGTTTCCACTTCAAGGCATAAAGCTTCCTCGTGGATGGAGCTCTGGAGTGAAGAATGGTCTCAACAACCTCGGTTGAGAGACCAGACTCTATGAGCTGGGCCCCCTCAGAGGCCAAGCCCACAGTTTCCACAATTCTGGGCGGGGGTGACATATCGTGCCACCCGCCTGAGAGAGTAGATCCCTCCTGACCGGGAGCTCCAAGGGAGAGCCGTCCAGGAGAGAAATCAGGTCCGCAAACCATACTCGGGCCGGCCAAAACGGGGCTACTAATAGTAGGCTGACCCCGTCCCGGCGAACCCTCTCCAGAACTCCTGGTAGCAGAGCAATCGGGGGAAAGGCGTACAGGCGTGACCTCGGCCACGGCTGCACCATAGCATCCAACCCCAGGGGGGCTGGATGACTGATGGAGAACCACAGATGACAATGCGTGGTCTCCCTGGAAGCGAATAGGTCCACCTCGGCGCGACCGAAACTCAACCAAAGGAGCTCCACCACCTCGGGGTGGAGTCTCCATTCCCCTGGCCTCGGCCCCTGCCTCGACAGGGAGTCCGCTACCACATTTAAATACCCGGGAAGATACATTGCTCTCAGTGATAGTAGCTTCCCCTGGGACCACAGGAGGATCTGACGGGCCAACTTGTAAAGCCGGCGAGACCGCAGGCCCCCCTGGTGATTTATATAAGAGACCACCGACGTGTTGTCTGATTGAACTAACACATGATGGCCCCTCAGGTCTGCTAAGAAGTGTTTCAGAGCCTGAAACACAGCCAACATCTCTAGACAATTTATATGCCACGATAGATGATGGTCCTGCCACAGACCTTGGGCTGGGCGGCCACTCATGACCGCCCCCCACCCTGTGAGGGAAGCATCCGTCGTTAGCGTTATGCGACGACAAAGAGCCCCCAGCACAGGACCTTTGGATAGGAACCAAGTTTCTCTCCACATGACCAGAGCACGAAGGCAGCGCCGCGTGACTTTGAACGTGCGGAGCGGATTTCCCCTCGGGGAGAATCCCTTGGTCCTGAGCCACCACTGTAACGGTCTCATGTACAACAGGCCGCAAGGTATAACGTTGGACGCTGCTGCCATCAGACCCAACAGTCTCTGAAACTGCTTCACAGTGAGTAGCTGGCCTAGCTTTACTTGTTTCACAGCTGAGAGAATCGAAGCGATGCGGGTCGGAGAGAGCCGCGCCCGCATCGAGACCGAATCCCAAACGACACCCAGAAAAGTGGTCTTCTGAGAAGGAGATAGTACACTTTTCTTTGCGTTCAGCCTCAACCCCAACTTTCTGATATGAGCGAGGACGACATCTCGATGCCGAACCGCCATCTGCTCCGTCTGAGCCAAAATCAACCAATCGTCGATGTAATTGAGAATACGAATGCCCTGAAGCCTCAGAGGCACTAGTGCTGCATCCATGCATTTCGTGAAAGTGCGGGGTGATAAAGCTAGGCCAAACGGAAGAACCCTGTACTGGTACGCCTCGCCCCCGAAGGCGAACCTCAGGAACTTCCTGTGTTGTGGAAGGATGGAAATGTGGAAGTATGCGTCCTTTAGATCTATCGTGACAAACCAGTCCTCGGATCTGATTTGAGACACGATCTGCTTGATAGTGAGCATCTTGAATTTTAGCTTCCCTACCGAGCGATTCAACAGGCGCAGGTCTAAAATTGGACGCAACCCCCCATCCTTCTTTGGAACGATGAAATATCGGCTGTAATAACCTGACTCCAAACTGGGAGGAGGAACCCGTTCTATAGCCTCCTTTTGGAGGAGCGTTTTCACCTCTTGTTCCATTACCAGAGCCTGCTCGGGGCCCACCACTGTGTGCAGAACCCCTCTGAATTTTGGTGGACGACACCTGAACTGGATAGCATATCCTTTTTCTACTGTCTGCAGGACCCAATGAGATATTCTTGGAAGGCTTTTCCACTCTGCCAGAAAATCTACTAAGGGTACCAGTCTCTCGAGACTGGCCTCTGGTGTAACTTGAGCAGCAAACACAGCGCCCTGTAACGGCGCACCGGCAGGGAACGACTGGTTTGACTGCTGTGAGACCCTCCTCAGAGGGAGCGAGCGTCCCTCGGGAAAACGCTCGCTGGGACCGCCTACGCCCCGGCATGAAGGCGGGGTTGGCAGAACGGCCCCCTGAGGGCACCGAGGAAGAATGGGCACCGTAAAGAGAGGTGAACTCCTTTCCGCCTCGGTGGGGACCACCCTCAGCATCCTGAACGCCTCGGCGTCAGGACTTCTTCTTAGCTGAAGCCTTCTTAGACAATATCACTGTCCTCAGATCAGGTCTATTGCTAGAAGACTTCGGCTGAGAGTGCCGCGCCTGAGCCCACTGTCCAGCAGGGGGAGCACGAGACGCGACACTCTGCTTCTGCTGCGCCCTATGGGATGAGCTTGTAGACGGCCGGGGCTGCTCCCGCCCAGCAGCCCCAGGGACGTGAATTTTTAACGGGAGAAATTTTTTGAAAGCTGCAGCTTGTTTTTTTTCTCTTCCTGGAATTTGTCTATAACAGAATTAACAGCTTCGCCAAATAACCCCGATGGAGAGAGAGGAGCATCTAAAAGAAAAGCTTTTTCTTTCTCTTTCATATTTGTCTGATTTAACCAGAGATGTCTTTCTGCGGCCACCAGAGCTGCCATAGATCGACCCACTAGCTTGGCCGATTCTCTGGTGGCGCGCAGGGATAAATCAGCAGCCTGACGCAGTTCTCGAACTACGTCAGTACTGACTGCCTCACTCTCACTCACGTCCCTCAGCAGGTCAGCCTGGTATGCCTGCAAGATTGACATTGTATGCAGACATGACGCAGCCTGACCTGCAGCCGAATACGCTTTACCCACCAAAGCAGATGTATTTCTGAGGGGCTTGGTGGGTAATACCGGTGTTTTAAAAGATGACGCCGCCTCGGGGGAGAGATAGCTCGCGAGCGTCTCTTCCACGCGAGGCAAAGCGCCATAACCATATGATCTAGCCCCCATTATATTTGAATATGTTGATGTCTGGGGACTAAATATTCTATATGAAACCGGTTTCTTCCACGATCTCGACACCTCAGTGTGGAGATCGTGAAAGAACGGCAGACACCGGCGTGGAGGCTGAACACGTGAGGGCAAAAATCTTTCATCCAGTTTCGATTTTGACACAGACTCCTGTCTAATCACTGGCCATTCAATACTGAGTTTTTCAACAGCTCTTGTTAAAACCTCCATAAGCTCATCACTTTCGGGAGAGTGAGGTGGCGAATCCTCAGTCTCTCCCTCCACACTAACAACATCCAGCTCCTCAGAACTGGATAGCTGTAGTACGGGTGCCTCATCCTGAGCGGAAGAAACCGCAGCGCGTGCTTCCGAACCCAGGAATGAGGCACTGGATCTCACAGGTGAAGGGAGAGATAAGGCAGCGCCCGTCTCAACCCCCGCTGAGAGATCCATCTGCGATCCCCACGATAAGCGCCGCCGCTCTGCCTCGGCAGAAGCGGGACCCGAACCGCGGGGAGCGCGCACCGAACCGCTCTCCTCAAAGAGCGATCGGCGGGAGCGGAGCGTCCTTAACGGCAAACGCTCGCAATGCTCACAGTCTGCTCCCTCGAGAGCAAACTGGGCATGCTGAACTCCCAAACAAACAACACAAAGATCATGTGTATCCCCGCTCGTTAAATAACGCGAGCAGGGAGGAACACACTTTCTAAACTGCTGTTCGTCCGCCATAATCTCTCAATATATATATATATAGGATAAATTGTTTGTGTGGTGCAGGGTATGTAAGACAAACAATATCAGACAGGGACAGATTCACATGTAGCGCGACTGAAGGCACAGAAGCTACTGCGCTTATGTTTTTGGGGTGCTTTATAGTTTCCTGGTCGATGACGTCACCCGCCTATGACGTTTCATCTCTCCATTGGGCTGATTCCATACGTGCTTCATGACGCACAACGCAGAGGCGTTCCCGCAGCATTCGACGCAGCTCGAGTTCCCTTGAAAGGGAACTACCATTTATACTTCCGCGTGTCTGTATTCCCGCTCACAGACCGTCAGATAGGAAGAGGGTTATCAACAGAGCAGTCGTTGTAAGGGTTGTATCGTACTATGTCTACTCTTTAAAAGGCATTATGGTAAAAATGGAACACATTGGCAACAGCTTTCCCAGACTGCAACATAGTGTCGGCCCAGATCAGACCCACATCTGCTACGGGTTGAATCCACATGTACCAGATGTGGCCCGGATCTGTGCCGACACTATGTTGCTGTCTGGGTTCTTACTTACCATTTTGCTTCGGGTGTAACTGACAGAACGGCCACTCCGTTTGTCCTAAAACACTGTTTCTGTCAGGACCACTATCATCAAATACGACTGACAAGTTTGGATTGGCGGTCTGGTTCTGTTCTGGGCGAGAACTCCCTGCGCATCCATGAGGCCGAGCAGCAATAACGCCCCTTAGCAGATATCATTAATTCAAGATTTTAAAGTACAACATAATTCGAGAATTTATTCTGATTTAAGGGGAATCAGAATGCTAAACCCTGACTGAGACAGGAGGAGCTGGGGAGGGAGGAGGGTAATCAGCTCATGAGGAACGCGATATCTGCTGATAATACTGAAGAGCTTATATATGTATAGAGACAGAGCGTATTTAGGCCACGTCCACCGGGGGGGGGGGGGGTTGGGGGGGGGGGGGAATAGGGCTGTAGTCAAGACCACCTTTGTCGAGTCCAAGACGAGTCCAAGTCAAGACCGAGTCCAAAAAGGTTCGAGTCCGAGTCAAGACCGAGTCCAGGACAGGAAAAAAGTCTTATGCATGACATTATCAAGATAATCATTTTGGGTTATTATTTGTTGATCTAAAACCAAAAACAGTGTCACAACACCCAGGATTTTAAAGTATAGACATTCCCCTTGATATCATCTTTAATCTAAAGAAAAAAGAATGATGACATATGGTGATACCTCATAATAGCAGTGTTAAAACTGATACAAACAACACCAACCTACTTTTATTACCACTGCTAGGTACTAGTACTAACTAAATGACAATATAGCTTCACTCCAGTAAAATATATCTGTGGTAATTACTTCACGTTAAACCAAACTTTTATTTTGACGGGTTTCTGAGTTTATCTGACGATGAAATGCTGAAGATAAATGTGTACTTGTGTATGTAGTACGCGGCACTCATTTGCAGAGACTCGCTGAACAATCAGATTTGATAGCAGTCTTTAATATTCACAGTCACTATAGTCCATATAGCAATTTCATATTATGATCGGCAGTGAATAGACAGATCTGTTATTTCAGCAATGCGCCGGTATTGCAGTAGCAAATAGTAGAAAATAAATCACACACGCACAGGTCGTACTTGTCAATGACTGGCACTACAATCTGCGGTAATCTGTGGAGGTTTCTGCGGGTGCATACTACAATAATACGTTACTGGGAACATAATAAAGACACCTGGACTACATATTTGGCAAGACCAGTGGCCGAGACCGAGACAAGTCCGAGTCCGAATACCAGCAAGTCCGAGACAAGTCCAAGACTATAGAAAAACGGTCTCGAGTCCGGACTCGAGTCCTATACAGCCCTGGGGGAAAACAATCCCACCGTCTCCAAATTGACTTTGCATTGCGAGAGGCTGCCTCCTTATCATTTACGACTTATAACAAAAAACAAAACAATGTCTAAAAGCTGCTGTGTGACAAGATGTACAGCAAACAAGCCAAATAACCAAGAAATACATTTTTATAAGCTGTCGACCCCAAAACAACGGTTGTTTCAGGACATAAAAGTGGATCAATTGAGACAGAGCGCAACTAGTTCGTGTTCATAAAGTTTGGAAAGTTGACTACAAACACAGAGGTTTTTTCGGACTCTCTCTGTATTTACGATTCTTTGCAGCCTTTAACCACACGCTTGATCCTTCACTGGAAACCCAAAGCAAATCACGCCGCTAAACGTTTACTAATTGAACTCTTGCACCGGGAACAATACAATTATGACAAGTTTGCTAAGAAGTCCTTCCTTCTAAAGCGAGGCTGTATTGGACTCTCGTAGGCGTATCCATAGCAGACTGGTGGGCGTGGCCTGTGACGGTGATATCCCCAGTGCATTATGGGTGTTGAAGTTTTCCTAGTTATTTGGCAAAAGGGAAGACAACAGCCTTTTCTCTCTGTTTTCTCTAGTGAGGTCGCACAGATTTGAAAAATGTTTTAACCTTTCTACTATAAAACTTGGCAGCCAATGAAGTACATCTTTCAGTGTCGTTTAGAAAGAGTCTGTCTATATCTGTGTACAATACTTCCCTTTTTACCTTTTACCTGAAAAAAATACAATAGAATTAGATTTTATTTAAATTGTATTTATTTACTTACTTATGTGTGCTTCAGTGCGATTTGAACCCAGAGACACCTAGTCAGAAAAGTGATTGTTTTAGTCATTCTGTCCAAGAGCAAATGAACAACTATTAGTGAACAGTTAATATTTGACCAAGTGTAAAGTTCTGTGAACTGCTTCTTACTCATTTACTCCACAATTACTTCCCGTTGATTCAGAGATAAAGCCCAGTGATGAACCTGGTGTTGTGACTGTATGCAAGTATATATATGTTTTTCACTTGGTAACACTTTATTTTACAGTGTCCTTGCTACATATGTTACATGTACATACCATATAATAACAGCATAATTACATGCAACTAACCCTCGACCAAACCCTCCGAACCCAACCCTATAGTAAGTACATGTAGTTAATTAATATTACTCAGTATTTAAATAATTGCACTGTAACAATGACCCCTTAAAATAAACTGTAACCTTTTATTTTTTCATTCATAAAATGAAATAATGCAATTTTTCTTCATAAATTATGGTCTAGTGCATCTAAATCCACACCCATGTCATCAAAAAGATCATTCCAGAGCATGAAAATAACAATCACTGCAATTATTTTTGAAACGTGCCCTTCAACATGTTCCTCGTACTGTCTTTCCCAGCCAAGACAAAGCCCTCATTGAGAGCGAGCTGTAGACGAGACCACACAGAGTTATGGGCCGCTGGCGTCAGATCGACAAACCATCCATTATTATCAGCTATGACAGGCTGTCATCTCTCGGCTTACAGCAAGGAAACGCTTGAGTGACTGAAATACCCTTCAGCACATCTAGCGAGAGGAACGTGTACGTGAAGACAATGGGGCGCTTGAGTTTGAGTTCTCTAGCATCCCGTGTCTCTATCTCAGTCTGACAATAGGGGTTGAGGACAATGGCGTGTGTGTTGTGTGAGGTGTTGCTGGAGACGGATGAAGAAGATGATCCCGACTGACGAGTGGAAGGAGA